>CAHIKZ030000572.1:797500-805000 GCA_903632075.3 Acanthosepion pharaonis | reverse complement strand
TTCGTCTACAGTCGAATACCCCGCTCATTCCACAAGCGATGGCGAAGTTTGCCGAAAGCACTGGTAGCCTTAGCAATCCGATGCATGATTTCATCATCTAAAGTTCCACTGTAATTGACTTTGCTACCAAGATAAGTGAAAGACTTTACATAGTTCAGGGGTTTGTCTTCTACTTTCAATGGTCTCTCTGGAAATTTGTAGACTGGTGGTTTTTGTTTCTCACCACGCAATTGCTTCTGAGTAGGACAAGGTTGGTGCACAACTTGATTTTTCTTTATGCTAAGTGTAAGACCAAATGCTTTACATGCAGCAGAGAAACGATTTATTAGATGTTGGGCCTCCTCAAAGGATGTCGCTACAAGAGCCGTATCATCAGCAAACAACAAATCACGAATAATTTGCGTACGAAGGTGGGTCTTGGCTTTGAAGTGCTCATGATTGAAGAGACCACCAGTTGTTCGAAACTGAAACTTGACGCCACTCTCTGTGTTTGCAAATGCATATTTCAGCATCACCCAGAAGAAAAAGGCAAATAGGACAGGGGCCATGACACAACCATGCTTGGTGCCATTTGTGACATTAAAGGATTATGACATCATACCATCAGACACGATATTAGCTTTCATTCCTTCATGAAAGGAGATGATGACCTTTAGCATGTTTTCAGGGAGACTTGCCAAATAGCCTCTCGATTCACAATGTCAAAGGTCTTCGTCGAGTCCACAAACACCATGTATAAATCCTGGTTTTTCTCGCGAACCTTCTCTGCAACTTGACGAAGAGAAAATATCATCTCAATGGTGCCCCGACCCGACCGAAAACCACACTGCGATTCAGGATAGATGTCATCAACAAGGTGTATAATGATTCTGTTTAGAATCAGTCTCTCTAAGATTTTGCCTGCAATTGAAAGTAGTGATATCCCCCGATGATTATCACAGACACACCTGGAACCCTTGTTTTTGTAGAGGTGTTTGATAGAGGCGTCTTTATAATCCTGTGGGACACAGCTTTCCTTCCATATCTCCACAAAAAGGAGATGTAACTTTTTTACCAACTTTAGCCACCATGCTTATACACTTTGGGTAGAATAGAATCCTTAAGAGTAGGTGATTTTCCAGATAAGATTTGCTTGATAGAGTCACTTACCTCTTGATAAGTAGGTTCAAAAGACAACTCCAGAATTTCAAGATTTTGCTCAATTGATGTGATGGCTTCCTCATCAGTAACCGAAGTGGTGTTTAACACAGTTTCGAAATGCTCTTTCCAGCGATTTAAAATGTCTGACTTATCCGTCAAGAGAGTTTCACCATCTGCTGTGGAGATAGGAGCAACACCACTTTTCTGGGGACCGAAAATGCTTTTGAGGCCAGAATAGAAAGTCTTTAGATTCTTTCTATCTGAAGCTTCTTGGAGTCCAGTGGCCTTTTCAGACCACCAACGCTCTTTCATGGACCTGAGAGCTCGTTGAACCTGACTTCTGCACTTCTTGTAAGCGATCTTCTTATCGGACGAGTTCTTGTCCTTAATCCATGCTTTATGAGAAGAGTGCAATTGATCTATAAGCTACTGAACTTCTGTATTATTGTCATCAAACCAGTCTTGATGTTTACGATATGGCAGGCCGAGAAGCTCCAAGGATGTAGAATATGTTGCATCACGCAGAGCTTTCCAAGATGATTCGATATCATTGGTAATATTTACAGAATCGAGTGCAGCATCAAGTTTGTTAGAGAGCTCAATTTTCGTTTCAGTCGATTTAAGAGGCAGTACGTTAATGCGCTTGGGCACTGTAGATTTCATAATCCTTCGCTTTTGCAGATGCAGTGTAGCTTTACTTCGAAGTAAAGCGTGATCTGACAGATAGCATGTTGTGTGGAATGAACGCGTTATCTTATATATATATATATATATATATATATATATATATATATATATATATATATATATATATATATATAAAAGTGAACATAGAGGTGACAGGCTGCTTCATGCTAAACGCAATAGTCAGGAGGCCTGATATTGAGCGCTTTATCCCATAAATATAGCAGACCTTAAAACTATATTTCTTCATATATATATATATATATATATATGATAAACACACACACACATATATATATATGTATATATATATATATATGTGTGTGTGTGTGTGTGTGTGTGTATTTGCCTGGGTGCATGTGTATGTATGTGCTTGTATGTAAAAGTGTATATATATAAAAAACAAAAATTACCTCAACATGGGAATAGTCTATTTTAAGCTTGTCTGTACGCAGCTCTCATCAACCCTAAGTGTCTGTCTCGAAGCATTGTTTTAAATTTATTTCCAATGTCAGTCCTCCTCTGGTAGACGACTTGTTAATGAGAAGGGGCTTGTGTTAGCGATTGGTGGATGGTGTAAGGTATCTTATTCCGGGAAAGTGTTCTGGGGTTGGAGTTTTTTTATGGCTACAGCCTTTAGTTGCTTGTAGCTATATATCGGTTCCTACTATGTCGCGTTTCCTATACAAGCACCAAGTGTGTTTTCCTGGGATCCACAGTGAATAGTTTTTATATTACAATGGTTCAATATTATTAATAATCATGGGAAATTTAAACTTAAACCCATTAAGATTAATGTAAATTAGTTGAATGATAGATTTATAGATTGTGGGTAATACCAGAGCATTCAATGGAATAAATCTTGCTGTCCAACACACTTATGTATGCGTACATATCTTCACACATTCATATATGAACATTTACATATACATGCATATATGCCACGTAAAAATATCGCCCACATATATACACATATATTCTTATATAATTTTGAATCTGTTTCTATGTCTACATTTCGTGATTAGTTCTCTCCGTTGATTTAAATGTTTGCATTGATCTTTATATTTTATTTTTCACGAAAACATCGGATTACAGTTTAACACATTTCAGGTGATACCAAACTCACCTCTTCAATGGAATTCTTTAAATGTCATCGTTCTTTGTGTTTACATACTCCACCACACACACACACACACACACACACACACACACACACACACACACACAAAATAAGATAAAATAAAATAAAAACAAGATAAAATAAAAACAAATACTGCAGGGATGATATCAGGGAACGAAAGTGTGTGAAGTCAGGCAAGCAGGACGTTGCTGCCCAAATCAGTGGTCCTGCACTTCTGAGCCACTGCTTTGATAATTTTCTATGCGATAGTTTTCTGATGAGTAATAGTAATTTTCTAACCGTGGCTTAGATGTGGCACAAGGCTGAAAGTACGGGGCACTCAGTGAGAATCGAACTCCCTGCTCAGTCGTAACTGTTCTAGCGAGAAAAGCTTGAAATCAAAAGCTTGACATCACGTCATATGAGTTTACCGTCCTGCTGAAAGTTCCTTGTTTGTAAAGTCCTTTTGGAGAATTGCCCTCAAAAGCCATGCTTCAACATTTTCAAAGAGTTTTCACCTGTAATGTTTGCATCAGTATTGCTCTTTACTACATATAGCATTGAAATAAATAAATGGGGCGTACCACAGGCAATCTCTTGAAGCCTTCTGAATGTTTTACACCTGGTTTTTCTCGAAGATCCTCTCTCTCTCTTCTGTCATTTTCGAGTTAATATTGGTAGTCCGGTTCGGCTCTGCATTGTATTTTAAAATATCATAATCAATAGTTGGTATGCTTATCCAATTCTGGGATTTATTTCAAGGATCAAGTTACCACTGTTAAAATGCTTAAACTATTTTAATAGCATGGTCAGATATTGTTACATTACCATCTAGTGTTCCTATTCTGTAAGCAAACTTCAGTGGCTTTGAGTTTAAAATGAGGCTTCAAAAGTTCTCAGAATCTCAGTACTTGTTTTCTTCATTCTAATGTTATGTCAAGGCCATCATCTCCAATCGAACCCAGAATTTCACCAATCGGAAGGAACGGCTATTCCCCCGGGGAGGCGCTGTGTGTTGAGTGCCTATTGGGACCTAAACTCAACTCAAACTTCAAGTGGAACTCGTACATGCTATCCATCTCTAAGGATGCTGGGGAAAAATGGTCGCTTCTCTGTAGCGCACCAGTAAGGATCTGACTCCTCCTGCTATCCTGATGTAAATTCAACTCGAGCAGCTTCTGACGAATAGCTGCTCTACGGAATCGACTCCCAAGAGGATGCTTCCCCGATCATTACAATCTTAACTTGCTCAAGTATAGGATTAACCGTTGTCTTCCATATAAATCCGCATAAACTGTACCTCTTACTCTGTAACCCTCGAGTGGCTTTTGGGCCTTGTACAGGGTGAATATTTTTATTAAAAAAAAGGACCTTGTTAACTGGAAATGTTAAGGGGAAGTTTGGGTACCTATTTTGGAGTGATGGTTAACAAGTAAACTTGCTTGTCCATGGCATAAAATAAACCATTGAGGTTAATATGCCGTAAAGCAAAATAAATATAAACCTTGATTGCCCATTGGTAGTGAGTTCGATACTTGATTAGTATCATATTCGTTTTGGTTTTGTGCCAGATGAAGACAAAATGGAACAATATTAATTTTTTATTATTATTAAATTTCACATAATACGAGGCTTGGGAGCCACTCTAGGTAGAAGATACTTTAAAAATGATAATGATTAATGTGGTGTATAATATAAATGAAAGAGGAAGTGGTAGAAAACAGAGATTATAAGGATAATGAAGAGAGATAACAATCGACCCTTAATTTGAAGAAGTCAAAATTAAAGTGTTCAGAAAATCACCGGCATAGGGGTCTGTATTACAAAGTGGCAATTGTTGGTGAAATCCACTCATATAGTATTCTACCCATAATCTTATATTCTCCGAAGGAATGCCATCGAACGAGGGCCAATAACCCCAGAAGTCTCCACTGCTACTGGAGTAAAAAAAAAAATCTATCAGCAAGAGAAGAATATTTAACAATTTTTTTTAAATCTCTGCGTCCCGGGCGACAGACCCCGGTTCAACCGCGGACCAGCGTGTCTCACTGGCGATGGTTCGAGGTAATGCTTTCTCCATCATTGCGGCTGGCAGAGGATAGAAAAAAAATTGTTTATAGTTACTTTGTTCTGGAATTGTCATCAATGGTCAACTGAACTTGTTTTGTTTCAATAAATCTTATAATCTTATATTTCGAAAATTTTTATATTTGGAAGATTCTCATATTTGGAAAATCTTGACTCCACGAAAGCGTTTCACAGCGCCTGATTGGTCTCACGTTTTCCACTGACCTGAGATGGAACAACTACATTGAATCAATAGCTGCATCTACCGCAAGGAAAGTTGGTTCTCTGTGTCATGTCAGAAGCTTTTTCTTATCTGAGTCCATCCTACACATCTAAAAATCGGCCATTCGTCCTTGCATTGAACACTGTTGCCATATTTAGTCTGGTCTCCCTGCTGTTTATTTCGAGGTCCTCAAGAAAGTATCTGCAATATACTCGGTCCTGGTTTGGTATCTCGACTCCACTCATTTTCTCACAGACATGATGTGGCTTCTCTCTGTCTTTTCTACAAATATTTTCATGGTAACTGCTCTGACGAGCTATTTTCCCTGGTGCAATCGTCATCTTCTGATGCCTTTATTCCGTTCTTTTTTTTTTATCCTTTCCTTAATTCCCCTCTATACCCAGTTTTTCTCTTATTTTCACTTTTTGTAGAGCCCCACCCCTGAATACTAGTAGCACTCCCGCCTTGCTTAGGGTGAAATGTTTAAAAAAATGGTATTTTGCTGAGTTAGAGAATCACTGAGTGCGCCATTGTTGGGCCTTATGCTAGACTAAGTTCGGTTTAGTAGTCAGCTACCCTTTTGTTAGGGTCTGTTTATTGGTTTGTTTAGCGGCATATCAACTCCTTTATGGGTCATTTAATGCCGAAATTTAATTTTTTTGAGCGCATTAGTAATTTCGTTTACAAATATGTATTGCTAGTATTTTTTATTATGAAAATACGTTGCTGATATTTTTACTACAAAAGTACATTTTTATACATTATTCGGACTATTGTCCTCATCTTTGTCGCCATATTTATTACAACGTTTCGGACGTTGTACGCTACGGCCTTCTTCATGTGATTGGAATATCGAACTGAACCCTTTATTTCGCTCACTGGGGTAGACTGTTCTAGTTTCACGTGCCATGTCTAATGGATGTTAGTTATCAGTTATCTCCTGTTAATTTCCCTCTGAAAGTTAATTTCCCTCTGCCTTAACCGGGTATTGAACTCACACTGTTTGGGTCTTGTCACTGGATCTAACTAACGCCTTTATCCACTGTGTCATGTATCCCTGAGAACATGGCACGTGGAACTAGAACAGTCTACCCCAGTGAGCGAAATAAAGGGTTCAGTTCGACTTTCCAACCACCTGAAGAAGGCCGGAGCGTACAAAGGCCTAAACGTTGTAATGAATATGGCGACAAAGATGAGGTCAATAGTCCGAATAATGTAAATAGTGTACATAATACCGCATCTCAGAAATATAGACAGATACTGAATGGCTGAAACGTTGTAATAAATATGGCGACAAAGATGAAGACAATAGTCCGAATAATGTAAATAGTGTACATAATACCTCATCTCAGAATTATAGACAGATACATTTTTCTACTTTCAAAGTGTTTTGACTCCAGTTTGGGCGTTAACTATTTGCCTATAGTTGGGATTCTAACAGGTGCTACCACCACTGGTCAGGGTGGAACTTGGAACCACAGCAATTAAGAGGTGGTTCCAGGCTGCTCAAAACTTCTCAATCAGAGGTCTTGTTATCGGATTTAGTTTATTGTCATACCCAGAACGTGTTGTTAGGATCGCTTTATACATTATTGCCGGTTCCTACGAAATGTAGACGGTGAGGATTTGAAATCATTAGATCCGGGTGCGAAACCTGCTACAGCAGAAACCCCTTATCTGCATTGGTACATTTAGCATTAAGTGCATTTAATTAGTTCTGTTTGAACTGTTCTCTTTACATCGTTTCTTAAAGTAGCTGTTGGAGAGTCTCAACCTCAGGTTAAAGGATCGTTTCCGTTATACACGGGATTAGTCGTGTCTAATCCACGTCTCGTCTCCAATTATACTCACACGTATATTAATTTGGTGATATAATAGCCAACACCCGTTTCCGGCATCTGGGGAATTTACGACATAATCTGATTCACTAAACCGGCAAAAGAGGAGTTTTGGCCTGCGGGTGAATCGGGGTGGGTGCTGGTTGACAGGATGTAGCTGTATAAAGCAAAAGTCGCTTCTGGCTCAAGTGGTGCTCTGACTGTAAAGTCATTTTATAAAATCGGTGATTTTGTTCTTTCTGAATTGATTTTCCAAGTAGCGTTTAATACTTTCGTTAAATGATTTGATCTTTTGAAATACAATGAATAAGTAAATTAGTTTTTATTAAAACTTAATTGTTAATATCTTTAGTAATAAAGAGATTAAGCATTATTATTTTACTTCGAAAATTTCTAAGCACGTATAGACGTTTGTCTGAGTTTACTTC
>CAHIKZ030000572.1:785000-795000 GCA_903632075.3 Acanthosepion pharaonis | reverse complement strand
ATTAAAAAGAAAAACTAGGTGCCATAGCGAAGAGCTCTTCCGAACAATTACCATGAAAGTATTTATAAAAAAAGGCACAGAAAAGCAACTTTATGGCGGTCGGCAAGTGACTGAAGTCGAGCCGCCAGATCAGGACCAATAATATTGCCGATTCTTTTTTGGATCTTATCAAAGCGCTTCAGGTAAACAGCAGGGACACCGGAGCATATATGGCAGCAATATTCTAAGCGTGATATAGTCATAGATATCTTATAGATATGTGAAGGAAGATTGTGGAGAGAAAAATTGTCTAGCACAACACAGTGAACCAACTTTCTAAGCAGCTGACCAAGCAATGGATTCAATATAATCTTTCCACTTCATGTCAGTTGCGAACATTAGCCAGAGAAGGTGCAATGAGTCATTTTCCTGGAGGTTAGCATCAGCCATGTTGATAGAATGCAGAGAGGGGTCTCTCAAATGATTCATGGAGATAAGTTTAGTTTTGGAGGCGTTAAAATTGACAAGCCATTTTTTGCCCCAGTTAACGACTGTCTTCAGGTCGTTTTATGCATCAGCTGCCATTTTGACATTCTCGGACTGGCCAGCCTTACTATCAAGGCACGAGTAAATGGTAGTGTCGTCAGCGTAGATGCCAAGTGGAGAGCTGATGTCATTGGGAAGCTCGTTAATGAAGATTAAAAACACCGTAGGACCAATGATGGAGCCCGCGTAAGTACGAAAGGATCCAGATCAGTGGCCGTTCAGGATAATTTTCATTTCACGATTTGATAGGAAAGACTGGATCAGCTTAAAAATGTGCTCGGAGATATCGTAACTTGTGGAGAAGATCTGAATGTCAGGCTCCGTTAAAGGTTTTTGGGATGTCTGATACTACAGCCCGAGATTCACCGTTTTTCTGTTTTTATCTAGAGCATGACAGACTCTTTCGCAGTTATCATCAGTTGACCTGGGAGAAACGAAGCCTGGGGGAAATTACCCGTTTCCTTTTAAGGAAACATTTGTCAGTCATTGACCGAACACTTAGCATTACTGTCAATTGAGTCCATTAATTGTTATAATTCTTTTTACTATTGATGAAAATTTCATTCCTAACCTTTTATTTAAGATAGTATGAGAAGTCAACATCTTGATTATGCCATTATTTTGCCTTCTATTTGCAGCTGCTATCCATTTATCCTCTATACTCGTGTATAAGCTTTCTTTATGTATAGTGCGACTCCTAGGTAATACTAGTAGGCCTACTGTAGTCATCATCCTGGACATATTTTATAGCAAATAAATAGTCTCCATTCTTTTTCTTTTCTTTATTTTAATAAAAAGATACCCCAAAATGGTGAGAAAAAACAAATACATCCGAAGATTTAGATACCGTACTTTGGTTTTCGTTTATGTCTGACTACGGTAGCTCTTTTATCCTGGGCCGGCCTCCTACGTAGCCTGAGTTACTTCCCTTTTGCCGCTAGTTGAAGAGTAAAACTTTATCTCCTAAGTATGTCGCTTAAAATTAACAAATACTTTATGTAATGACAAAAATACGCAGGTCTAGGCTAGAATACAAGGTTCTCGTATAGTGTCGTTTTATAGTCCCAGCAAACAGAAATAGCTCTCTATAAGAGGAGAGTAACAAAACAAGGGGAGACCACTCTTGATTATTCATAACATTCTAAATAAATGAAGAATTGATAGATTTGTATTCATCTTCGTTTCGCAAATGTTTACATCGTTGAGGTATTGCCTTTCCAGTGAGAACCTTTTTATTATTTACATTATTCGGACTATTGTCCTCATCTTTGTCGACATATTTATTACAACGTTTCGGCCTTTGTACGCACCGGTCTTCTTCAGGTGGTTGGAATGTCGAACTGAACCCTTTATTTCGCTCACTGGGGTAGACTGTTCTAGTTCCACATGGATGTCAGTTATGCCAGCAGTTGGTTAACCTAAAGTAATGAACGTTATTATTTACATTTAAAATTTATCTGTGTATAGTGCAAGTGGTCACCGAAAATTCACGAGTTTTAACCTTTATGTAACGTAGCAACCACTTCAAGTAACAGATTTATTTGACTAATTCAGCTTTAATGCGGAAATCTTTTATTTTATTGTGATGGTTGGTTACAAGCGAGAAGGGAGATGGGATGTGCTTATTTTATTAACACACTTAAAAATATACCTGTGTATAATGCGACCCCTGATAATAAAACTCGCACTTTACTCGTGTATATATGGTAAGTTGTTTCTGCTGTTGGAAGTTTTTAAGTGATGTAGTTTTTGTTATTTGTTTGTGATTCTGTAGCGCCAGTGTTTAAGAACAGATAGAGGGTTATCTTTTTTAAGACCCAAAGGATTAATTCCCTTGAAACCATTTTTATAACTGATCTGAGAAAACTGTTGTATACAGACGATATGGTAGACATGTTTGAAAGGAATTGGACGCCATGCATGACACCCATAAGAGAGTCTACATCCGATGAACTTGACTCGAATTCTTAGATTAATGTTTCGGCTTTGTAGCATCATGTGGTGATGTGGGAAACTACACCCTGCCTATCGAATTTTATAAGAACATAAATGTACGGGCATGTTCGTTTTAAAGCCTAAATTTCTGCTCATCGTTTCTTATTTCGTTTGAATTCAGAAGATATTACCTCAGTTTACTTTGTCCCACAACCGCGATAAGTGTAGCACCCGGTGAAGATCAAACGCACTACCAATGCATTATAGGGATTTTCCAAGCGTAGCTCAGATGTGGCACAAGTCCGAAAGTATGGGGCACCCAGTGAGGATCGAACTCACTACTCAGTCGTAATTGTTCTAGCGAGACAAACTTGCTAACCTCTGCCAATGTATTATAATAAGAGTTTGGTGAACATTAACGAACACGAGTTTCGTAATCAGGGTCGTAGGAACACCACATGTAGTGCAGCTATAACATATACTACACATTCCGCTCTTCTATGTTCCGTGTCCCTTCAGAATGTGAACGATCATGCCTCTCCACAATTTCCTATCTTTTGTAGCTTTTAGTAATGTTTTGGCGATAATTAGCTACCCCGTTCACAAAACTTGGTCAGATAAGTGGCCAGCTGCCTTCCACAGTCCATTTTGCATTCGATATGTCTTATGAGTGTCAAATTCTCTAATCCATCGTTCCTCATTGTGAGTCAAAGAAATGTCTGATTCTGATTCTAAATATCCTTTTTGTTTCCGTTTTAAGATTGCCTCGTTGCCTCGATATTATAATTCTCAAAACCTTTTTGTAGAACTACATTTTTGTTGCCTCCAATATCACCTTATCTGTGTGGAAATTGTTCCGCGTTCACTACCATATAAGAAGATTGACGCTATATAAAAATGATCATTTTATTTCATAACTTCTTTTAATTACTCTATAGAAAATTTTATAAAATAGAAATTAATAATCATATGGTTATCAGACAAATACTCTATAGTTATCAATTTATATATTTTATGGGTCGTTTTCTGTCTTTTCGAGAAAACTCTTTTATGTTTTTAATAGCAGTAACTGAATTATCTCACAGTCATAAAACCTATTCACCTAACCTGATATGCGTAAACGCCCAGTTAAAAAGTCAGGTTACCCTTCCCCATTTGAAAGATCAGCGCAACATAATCTTCCAACGTTCCTTCATTTATTTGATCTATTATATACTAAACTCGGCTTAGTATATCCATATCCAGATATTTACCTGACCTTGTTATGGCTTTCTTTGTCCTCTTTCTCAAGTCAAATATTATTGTCAGTCTTAGCAACATTGACTCTGGGTAAGTTTTTTTTTCTTTTTAACAGCAATCACTTGACACTACGGCTGTTCTATTTTTACTTACAAAAAAGAAGTAGTAAGTAATTGATAAGTAAGAGAGGAAATTGGAGCATTTCTTATACGGCAAGATATAAGTAAACTTACATTTGTATAGTTTACTAACTTTAGATTAGATTGATTCAATTCCACAACGGCGAGGCACTCAATGAGGATTCTACTCATTTCAGTAATAATGTTTTATTTTTATGCTAATATCATAGAACTACGCTATTGTAATGCTCCTATTATACAAAACTACAAATTTCTTATTACTATAAACGTTAAATTTAGTGGGTACACATTGTGAGTAGATGCTGTTGTTTTTTAAACAATTAAATTAATGTCTCCCTGCCTAGATATCAAGAAACAGAGATGTCAACTCAAAAACGTGTACTGTCCTGGGTAAGACGATAAACTACATCCGACAGCTAGGCCTCTGATCAGAAGGTTTTTAGGAGCGTGGAATGACATCTTAATTGCTGGTGTTCCCAGGTCCTCCCTGACCCGGGGTTGTAGCACCTGTCAGGGTCCCAGCTATGGGCAAATAGCTACCTCTCCAAGGGGTCAAAACACTATGAATGTATAAAAAAGATTTTAATACCAGCAATACTTTTTTGAAAAATATTTATTTGCAATACCTTATTGACAAAATATTACCAGCAATACATTTTTGTAAAAAATTACCAGCAATGCATTTGGAAAAAAATATTATCAACAATATATTTTTGAAAATAATATTACCAGTATAAAAATCTTGTCGGCATAAAGTAACCAATTGAGGTTGATATGCCATAAAACAAAATAAACCAAACCAAACCAAACCTCAAAAACGTGTACCCATTAATGTTTATAGTAATTAGAAGTAATGTCAGATTTTTAAAAAAAATCATAAAATATTAAAATTATTTTGTTTACGTTTCGGGTATTATTTTTTAATCGATTTCGTCCTATGCAAGGTAATAAAGCCACTAAGACACAAGGGGTGGGGGTCAATGGGCGTGGGAGAATTAGGAACAGAAACATTAATAATGATCGGGAAGAGGAAAGAATAATTAGGAGGACAATAGGCAGCGATTGATATTGCAGTCAAATTTTTGAAGATTAAAGTTGTCTGGAAAGCATGGAACCGAAAGGGAGCTCCACAAATTAGAAGTACGAGAAAAGAAACTGTTAACATAGAACTTACGGTTGCATCTGCTCAACTGTAAATTGAGGATATCTCGACTCCAGTCTAATATTGCGCTTAAATTCAAAAAGTCTAGGTACCATAATGAAATGGGAAATTAACTGATATACAAAATAAAGTTAACAGATATAGACTTAAAAAGCTCCCAACGAGAGATGTGAATTTTTATATAGTGAAATAGAGTCTTGTTTTTCTGTAATTGTTTCCCGTGACTTAATCGTAAGGCACACTTAGCATAAAAGTGGTTTCCCTCATGAAAAAAAGTGAATACACTTTTGAATCCTATCAGGAGGCAAATTTTCTTTAGTATGAATCTCAATCTCTAGATATGAAGATTTTAATTTCACTGTTTTTTTTAAAAAAAACCAAAAAAAACAGAAATGCCTACTGAAAAAATGTGTATCCACTAAAACCTAATATTTATAGTGATATTATCAGATTGACACTAACCATTAATTGTTTGGGGTACGAAAATAAAGTTAACAGGTATAGACTTCAAAAAGTCCCAACGAGAAATTTGAATTTTTATATAGTGTAATTGAGCCTTGCTTTGCTATAATGACTTTCTGTGACCTAATGGTATGGCAAACTTAGCATGATTGTGGTTTTCCCTGATGGAAAAGTAAGGAATAGAATTCTATCACGAGGCATCTTTAGTATGACTCTCAATCTCTAGACAAGTAGACTTTAATTTCAATATTAAAAAAATACAGATGCCTACTCAAAAAACGTGTACCTACTAAAATATAACAATTTAAAAAGAAATCATTTTACCCCAAGCAAGGCAATAAATCCGCTAAAACACAAATGTTTACTGAGTTTAAGAGAATATGAAAAGAAAAACATCATTAATGAACAATAAATAAACATCATTAATGAACAATAAATAAACCGAAATTAAGAAAACAGATGATAACGACTAACATTGCATTTCAATTTTTGAAGATGAAATTTGACTAGAAAGCAAGAAGCCAGAAGAGAGTTCCACAAGCGAGTAGTGCGAAAGATGAAACTTAACATAGAACTTACGGCTACATTTCACCATTTCACTTGCTGCCATTCTAGTACTGCGCTTAAATTCACAAAGTCTACGTACCAAAGAATAAAGTTCATCAGAACAATTTATAGTATTACATATAATCAGATTAAAATTAATCATTAATTGCATAAAAATTGCTTTGTTTATGTTTCGTAGACGAAAATAAAGTTAGTAGACACAGACTCCGAAATGCCCTTACGGAGCCCTACTTTGCCGTTATGGCTTCCCGTCGATTAGTTTGAACGTGTTTTTTCAGTTTAATCAGGAAATACAGGTTTATTTTCTGCCGGGAGGCACATTTTCTTAAAGACTTTCTTTTTTTAGGCCGGTTGACGTTAAAAAAACAGTAATGACTACTTAAGCAATAAATATAACATTTATAGAAATAATGTCAGATTAAAAAAAAAAAAAAATCCATTATTTGATTAAAACTACAAATGTGATTTTAAAGCTGTAAATAAGTTTAGTATATTTCGAAACAGTCTCTTTCAGACATGAAGTCGTTTTGTGTCGTCGGGAATAGTCATGCCGGTGGGATTTTTTTTCAATAAGCGTACCGGTTAAATAAACGTTTCGCCTGCAATTTTAATAAATTTAGGACATAATAATCGTGCGCAGAGAAAACTTTTCGAAAAATAAAAAGCATGCTGTACAATATAAACACTATGTCATGTTGAGTGGTGTGGTGGTGGTGGGGACTTTTGAAGGATTAATTTAATCGTGCCGGTACGTGTAATTGATATCCAAAAGCAGGATATTAAAACAATATGCAGTGTAGTACATTTATCTTGTCTACAGACATTTTTCTTTTCTCCCTCGCCATTTTTTTTAACACAAGAGAAATGAAAACTGAACACAAAGCCTTCAAAACTGGTTTTCAATTAAGTCTGTGCCAGGAACTTAACGATTATTAGTATTTCTAACACAATGATATTACCTCAGGCATTAGGTAATGCTTAACCATTCTGATTATGCGTAATGGCAAAGTAGAGTTCGGATAGACATTTATTATTTAGTCTACATCTATTCGGAAACTTATTATTATTAAACGCCTACATTAAGAAATCGCCTGATTCCTTACTTTTGAGAAGAATGAAATCAGATTACTGATGTTCAGGGGAAGCATTTCAACTTTTATACAAGAACTAGCAATGGTAACCGGCGTCCCTGTTCTTTGCTTTTAAATGTCTTCGTTTCTTTTGAGAGATTTGTGTAGGCTGTACAACGATATTAGTGAAATTAAATCAGTTCAACAGGTTTAAAGAATTTGGTAGTTTTTTTTTATTATTTAAAAGAAGGATATTATTATATTTATCATTCATAAGAAGTATTAAATTTTCATAATATATTATTCAAAACTTTGCTTACAGCCTTTTATATACTGCTCATTTCCATCTACTTTAACGCTGTGATCTAAATGCCTAGGTACTTTCCAATTTCAGGACAGAATATAGCTTTATATAACTAAGCAGCAACTTAATGATAAAAGTCATCATGAAAACTATTACTTATTTATAAAGATCACAAAATACCAGATCAAAAATGAATAGAAAAACGGTTATATATTAAAATTTTATTTTTTAAATCAGTATATGCAAATTAATTATTTCCAGTAATCAAGAACTGCTGAGTTGGGCAAGATATAAGACACATAATGGTGGAATTAAGCGATGAAACTGCATTCATTTATGGTCACACTTTTATGCAATACGCAAATTGTCTATAATAAGCAAGAACTATTAAGTTAACCATAAGACACATGCTCGTGGATAAAAATACACTCGCATAAAACCGAATTCGTTTGATGTCATAATTTTCTGTAATATTTGCACCCACTACACACGTGAACAGACAAATAACTTTATATCTGCCTATATTTTTGAGATGAGGTATTCTATTTACATCGTCTGGACTGTTGTCCTCACATTTATCGCCTTATTCACGACGTTTCTGCCGTTGCACGCCCCAGCCTTCATCAGGATCAGTTTATATTTTTGAGATGAGGTATTGTAACTATTTACACTATTTACATTGTTCGGACTGTTGTCCGCATCTTTATTGCCATATTCACGAGGTTTCGGCCGTTGTACGCTCTGGCCTTCTTCAGGTGATATACTTTGGAATTTCGAACCGAAACCTTTATTTAGTCCACGGGAGTAGATTGTTCTAGTTCCACGTGCCATACCTTTTTTGGATATCTCAGTATCAGTTAATTCCCTTTAGTAACTCAACTCTCCAAGTTTTTTTCACTTCTTCTTTGACCAGGTATTGAACTCACAATTCTTTGGGTCAAGTCATTTTTTGGATTACTCAACCAACGCTTTTATCCACTGGGAACATTGTGAATATGGCAATAAAGATGAGGCCAACAGTTCGAACAATATAAATAGTTTAAACAACTTTATATTTAATAATTATTTTTTTAGATTTTCGAGTGGGCACATACGCAGACTTTGAGCTTTATACGATTCCATCCAGTCTTAGAGAATCTTGAAATAACATTGCATTCCTACAGATTCGATTGTGGCAAAAATTCTTATAATAATTTTCTACATTTTGGTAAATTTACTTAAAAAAGAACCAAAGATTAAGAAAGTTGTAGAACCAATACGAAAATTTACAGTGGCAATTTGCTTCAAGAAACAAAAAATGAGCCTAGCTTTTGCAAACGAGCCTGTTCTCTGGGCAAATGGAAATTAGCCATGAGTGTTCTCCAGTGATAAAAGTAAGTTTAATTTGGTTGGCGTAAAGGAGAGTGTTAAAATGTGTTAGAAATAACCAGTTATTAATCGTAAGAATATTCTCTGATGCTGATGTTAACCTACTTATTCAGTTACGGCAGTGTATCAAAATATTAATGGATATGCTGTTTTTTTTTCTGATAGCAACTTATGTCTCTGGAACCAGCTTTATGCAAAATAATGTCTATTGAAATACTGCAAATATAGGCAAAATGATTCTTCGAAGTTGAAACCGTCGAAGTTATGGTATGAACTAAAATTCTAAATCTCAGTCCAGTCTTTGAAATATCATCGGTGATAATGTTAAGACAAAAAAATAGCTACTAATTTGTTGCAGAAAATAGAGGAAGAATGGTACATCACGCCTGTTGTAGTCGTAAATGTATTTAAAAGTCAGGGTTTCTACACGTCTTAATAATATTTTGTATTAATATTAAGTCAATAATATTGTTCATTTAAGCGATACGAATATTTACGATTTTCTTCCTTAATTTTGATCACTATACTTTAATTTTGATCACTATACTTTAATTCTGATCACTATACTTATTCTGTAATAAGTAGTTTTTGTTTTAAAATTTTATTCATTTTTGGCCATTTTATGCAAATTTACCTGAGTTTAGAATAAAGTTTAAAGAATATTACTGCAATTTTTTTTAATCTCAATCAAATCTGTGGAAGTGGAATTTTATTTTTAAACGTTCACTAATACTGTACGCTGTTGTATATTAGATGAGAATCCAGGAGTATGTATTGCAAATAGATTTACCAAAGAAATTCATTTTGAATGATTTTCTATAACACGATGTCATGTAGACATCCTCTAAAGATAATTAATAAACAGGATGCTTGTTAATTATTCTCAATAAAGTTAATTAATAATTATCTACATTGTATCTAAAAAGTAAGAGAATGGTTTTTAAATTTTGTATTTTTCAATTCATAAAATTATTTTTACCAAATCTATTAAATCAGCCGTGTCTTGTAGCATTCTTTTTTAAATAATTTCTCATTCATTTCTACTGTGTAAATCCATTTAGAAAAATAATTAGTGTTTGAAACTGATTCTTGTAAACCCTTCTGCAAATTAACTGAAA
The DNA here is from genome assembly GCA_903632075.3 of Acanthosepion pharaonis. Classification (NCBI taxonomy): domain Eukaryota; kingdom Metazoa; phylum Mollusca; class Cephalopoda; order Sepiida; family Sepiidae; genus Acanthosepion; species Acanthosepion pharaonis. Next base: position 785,110 of record CAHIKZ030000572.1, on the reverse strand, counting down.
CAACCTCTTTAGTTTCTTTTCTTTCACCATACAATTAGTTTTATACCCACTGAAATGACAGGCTGTAATCGATTTCTATTTTGTTTTTACTCAGATTAGGTCATTTACAG
>CAHIKZ030000572.1:757500-780000 GCA_903632075.3 Acanthosepion pharaonis | reverse complement strand
ATATAACATTGAGCATTGTTTTTATAACAACTGAGAAAAATATATATGTACGTGCAAGCATATGTGCGTACACCTATGTTTTATTATATATATATATATATATATATATATATATATATATATATATATATATATATGAATTAATCAAAACAGAGAATTTATACCCATAGTCACTTGTTTACGAATCCTAAACTAAAATTCCAAACACCCCTTTCAAAGAAATTTTGGGAATTGAAGAAAAAGGGCCCAAACCCGTAGGTAGATTAGAAAATTATGTTTTGCACACACTCCTAATAGCTTTAGAGATAGATGCAGGCTATTTTTAGAGAAAAAAAAATAGGATGATGAAATACAATGATCAATGCAAACTATTAAATCAAAGGAAAGAACTAGTATTAAAATGTAGGCACAAAAGCAGATTCAAGCTTATATAAGAATATAGATCTAATAATCAATCACTTACTACTAAAAATAACAGCCCCTTAATTAATATAAGCCCTTCTAATTAAATTTTTGCTTTAATATCTTCCCCTTAAAGAATTTCGGGTACACCTCGGAATTCCTAATATTATAACCGAACCTTAATGGTGGAAAGAGATGATGTGGATATGTATGTATGTATGTATTCTTTCCAGAGCTGGTCATTAACATGGCTACCACTATTATTAATTTTTAACTTGTGTTTCTTTCATCTTACTTTCAGTTGCTTTTTTATCACTACAACTTCATTAGTAAAGCTTGTGTTTGATATTAACATGCACAGTTAAATAAAAGCACCTACCGTAGTACCAGCTAGTATTTACAAGTAATTCTTAAGTACAGATTATTCAGCCTTTACTTAGCCACGTGTCAGAGACTAAACTAAAATCAGTAAATACATACAGGGCACCTACCGTAGAGTTGCAAGATCATTATGCTGACACTTGTTCAGGTAGCGGATTCGATTTACCAGGAGGGTCCCATTACTGTTGTCACGTGGTTGGCAGAAGTAAATTCAGTAAACATCGACAGAGTAAGCCCAAAATAAAAGAGGATTGACGTAGAAATTCGATCTTTCTCTTTCTTTCTTTTTTTTTTTTTTTTTTTTTATAAAGGTACGACAGATTGTCAACTTTGGTTACAAAACGTTTGTGACGCTTGTATGGCGACATCCATGAGCGACCTTGTGTCAAACAAACGTAGCAAAATATAAGCTTTAAATTTGGAGGTAAAAGAAAAACGCACATTTTTTTAGGCTAATCCAACATTTTGTCGATTTTGTTTTATTTTTCATCGTGTTCGCTTTGCATGGAATCTAACAAAAAAAAAAAAAAAAAAAAAAAAACTATGAATTGTCGTCAACATCAAAATAATAATTATTTTATGTCTTCGTTGAGTTTTATTCTATTGGTGTTTGAGTCAAGATTATGTAGCAAAATGTCTCCCTAATATTTCAGCGCCTTCCTCAGTCTGATGTTAATAATAGAGCCGCCAGAATGGTTTCGATTCTTTCTCATATTACCATTTTTTTTCCTTTCTATTTGCAAGGTTCTTCGGGACTCCTCCAAGTTTGCCAATAATGATGGGTACTACTATTTACTTCAAGCTCCACATTTTTCAGTTCTCTGACAATGTTCACGTATACTATTAGCTTTTCATTTTCTTCTAATTTTATGTTCTGTAAGTAAAACGGCATTTACTTTCTAACATATGTTCTATTTCTTGACAAGATTTGATTTCCTTTTTTGTAGTGAACGATCCATTTGAATTTCAAAATCCGAGAAAATTTTATACGTTATACAAATTATACACATTCTGCTTTGGAAATATACCGTTGATTTGCATAGTTCTCAGTCAATGACTTTTCCTACCCAATCATATCATGTTTGTACTTCTACTTAATTAAATCACAACATTTCTCGACACCTCGGGATGATGAATAACGAGATAATCTAGTTAACTATTACCACTGACTTGTCAGTTCGATTCTCACTGGGTGCCTGATAATTGTGGCCTAATACCAAGCTTAATAAAAAAGAGACGTGTCAGGAAGAGGTAATGGTTAACGAGCTAATGTGGTTAACCATTACTATTGACTAGTTATCTCCATTTTCACTTGGTGGCTTGTTTCTAAAGTAAACTAAGCTTCCTACATGCCTGCATCAATATTATAATTATTATTAATTTATTAAGTAACATAAAACTCTCCTCAATACGCCAGAAATTCTCTCGATATCCTCAATACTTCAACACCCTTCTCAGAGCACTCTCAATACCCCAATACCATTTCAGAATTCTCAATACCACAGCACACTTCTTAGTATCTTTAATACTTCAACACTCTTCTTAGCATCCTCAATACCTCAACACGCTTCTCAGAATTTTCAATACCCCAGAACCATTCTCAGTATCCTCAATACTCTATCACTCTTCTCAGCATTCTCAATACCCCCAGCTTCCTTGACAGCATCCTCAGTATCCCAGCATTTTCAACACCACGCACACATATATGTGAATAGATAGATAGATAGTCATAACATTAGCACCATATTCATTACGTTTTTAATTCGTTCAGATAGATTGAGGTTGAGAGAGCAAGAGGACGAGAGAAACATGAAAAGCCTTAGCTAGCTAGATAGATAGAAATGGAGAGAATGAGATAGATAGATAGATAGATAGATAGATAGATAGATAGATAGATAGATAGAAATGGACAGAATGAGATAGATAGATAGATAGATAGATAGATAGATAGATAGATAGATAGATAGATAGATAGAAATGGACAGAATGAGATAGATAGATAGATTGATAGATAGATAGATAGATAGATAGATAGATAGAAAGAAATGGACAGAATTAGATAGATAGATAGATAGATAGATAGATAGATAGATAGATAGATAGATCAATCAATCAATCAATCGGTCAAATGATCGATTGTCTTTTGACAGGATGGAGTTTTTCCCACAATGCTGCAACAAAAGGTAGAGTCATAAATTTGGAGTTTGTTAAATCAATTTACAATTTAACGGCTTCAATGAAGATATTATCGCTCAGTTTTGGAGTAGATGCTACAGTTTCAAGAGGTGAATAGATTTTGGATAAGTACACTGGTTCTAAATACAGAAAGAAAGACGCTTTCGTAATTTCTTTTTCAGTCAAAAAAACTTAGAGATATAAAAATAGACACGACGATTAAATATCAGACGAAATTTCTAAATATAGAATAAATGACTGGAAGAAGAAATGAACGAAAAAGAAACATCTAAAATATCTGTGAGTGGGATGTTTAAGTTTATATTTCGGCAGAGCCAATCCCTATGGGGAGAGGAATTATTTTTCTGATCGGCAAAAGAACAGCTCAGGTGTTAATAACCTCAGGTGCTAAAATGACTTAGAATTTCCTGTCACAAAATTTCTCGTAGGCAATATTCGAGTTATTACCTGCAAAAATTAATATATTACGTTAAGGATTAAAAATAAAAAGGAAAGAAAAAAATGCAAATTGACAGCGAAAGAAACTTCGCCGTAAATCCTGTTGGCTTATCTTCAACCCGATATTATTTGTAAACAAACACTGACGCCTACAAGCATGTGCGCATGCGCAAGAATGTAGGCACGGACGCACACACTTTTCCAACATTGTCTTTTCGACTGTTTCTCTGGCATATTTAATTAGCACTCGGGTCAGAAAGGAACCTAATTACAATTAACTAATCAGCAACGCGAAATTAATACATGAAATAAATCGTCTGCCTCAATGTTTAAGTAATTACTTATTTTCCCTCTGGCGAAATTGGTTGGTGTTCGAATCTAGGTACAGGCAGAAAGCCAATATTTTAAGTACTATCAGGCGGCATTACGCTAGCTCCTGCGGAGGGCTCTTGATTGGACCTTCATCACAATAATTAAAGAGGAGTAGATGCCATAGGCAACAATAAACACTAAAAGAACTCATAACTGACTGCTGCATTTAAGTATTGCATTAATATTTAAGCTTACCGTTTAAAAGTTCAACGATAATTCTTCTGTCGACACTTAATTTAAAGCCATTTGATGTACGTAGGTCCTTACTTTCCATACAAAGAATGATTTTTATTTCGTGGGTGACTTTCGCTGGATTTCGCAATAAATTTCGATTATTCCCAAATTTATTACCAAGTTATGAAAAATTGTTATTATTGATCACAAAAATCACGTAAAAAAAATCGCCGAAAAACAATGGTAGTAATGAAAATTTGGGAATAAAGCAAATTAGGATTGCGGGTTCGCGTCCGGCCCGCAATGTTTTTAATTTGCTCACGGAGTCGGCCTGATTCCAAAATGATATGATAAATTGGACTACGTTTTCTAGGAGTAAAGTTGAAAAAGTGTGACACAGTGACACACTGACATTCGCATTTATTATATAGATTTGTTTTTTTCAGGATAAACAGGCAGGAAAGCTCTCTTTATTTTCCTAGTCGCAAATCCCTCTTCATTTGACCTTGTGCCCGACTAAGATAAGCTTATCTCTTCACAAATGGACTTCTAGTCTCTGTTCCATTAGCAAGTTACCTATTTCTCGTTGGTAGCGGTCGTTGTTCGAATCCAGGTCCAGGTAAAATCTAATCTTTAAAACAATCAGGTTTTTTCTTAGAAAATTGGTGCAACACAATCATACACCACAACCTTCAGTATATTCAGGGTGTCCATAAAGTTCGTGTGCATTTTAAAAGATTTATAACTTTATTTGTATTTGCGATATAAATAATTTGTAAAAAGGATTAGAAAGAAGTAAATCTATATTTTTTAAGGTTTTATTGAAATTTTATTTAAGTTTCCACATGTCCTCCATCATTAGCAATACAAAGGGTAATACGACTTTGCAGTTCACGGAAAACATTTGCCAAGTGATTTACGGTAATGTTTGAAATGACATTAGTTATTTTAGCTATACTTAAAACTAGGTACATTAAACTTTATAACATTTTTTACAGATTATTTCTATCGCAAATACAAATAAAGTTATAATTTTTTTAAAGTGCACACGAACTTTATGGACACCCTGTATGTACATCTAAAAAGTATTAAGTAGAATCGGACAGACCTCTGCTGGAATCTTGATGTTGGACTTTCTTTTACTCTGTGTTGTCCAAACACAAATTAAAAGAAACCGAGTTGGATGAAGGAGCGACAGTTCAAGGGGTCAAATCCGAAAACAGCTCCCAACGCAGCGGCTGGCGACTCAGAACAGAAAAGACCGGGTTAATGAGTGACTAAGTACAAATACAATATCCAGCATAAATTAACAAATTATAACTGAAACATTCTTCATCAACACTCTCTCTTTTATTCTCATCGTAAAGCATTCGGCCACGATTTTCTTCATCGGCTTACAATTTCATGATTACGATAACGAGTCCCAAAACACATTAGGATCATAGCGACACCACGTGTAACGAAGCTGTAGCAACAGGAAATATGTCCAGGACAGGATTACCTGGCGGAGACCATTCCACGTCAGGCTGGTTTTGAATTTAGAGTTGTCTGTTTTCAAGATTATTTGCTCTTCAAGGTAAGAGAGCCCAGGATATTCTATTATTTACAGCGATTTGTGGTTTTCCTTCTTTTAGACTGGTTGCCTTCCAAGGCAAGAGAACCCAGTTTGCAGGAATTTGAATTCGGTTTTCCTTCCTTCCTTCCTTCCTTCCTTCCTTCCTTCCTTCCTTCCTTCAGACTTCCCTCCAATTTGAATTCCTTCCTTCCTTCCTTCCTTCCTTCCTTCCTTCCTTCCTTCCTTCCTTCCTTCAGACTGGTTGCCCTCCAATTTGAATTCGGTTTTCCTTCCTTCCTTCCTTCCTTCCTTCCTTCTTTCCTTCAGACTGGTTGCCCTCCAAGGCAAAAGAGTTCAGTCTGTCCTAATATTTAAGCCGTAACTCGAAGAAGATTGATTCATCATTCTTCCAAGGTCATCAGTGAACGGAACAGTTTCGGTTAGAATTTGAACTCGGTATGCCGATTACATTTTCTGCGCCGATAACCGTCACGACACCATCGTATCTAGGCCTTAAAATGAAAATGCAAATAATCGGAGCGAAGTTATCTGAGAACGGGCGAAACAGACAGCAGTAAAGTAAAGGCGCCCGGTAGTTAGAAATGACGAATATCGGAAGACGGATTTGCAACATCGCAACTCTGTCAATGGTTTCCGTGATCAAATACCACTAGATGGCATATGCAATTTTCATCGTTCGAGTCATGCTTGAAGCAAGTCGTTCTTGGTTGGTTTTACATGTCAACTCTTGCGAGGTTATTTCATATCGAATAGGGTACTCAGTCGGGTACTTTACCAGGTTTGCTTGCCCAAGAAACGCTACGTATAAATGAACACCTCTCTGGTTTTTAACTCAGATATGTGGAGGGAACTGGTCATGTGCTCAGCTGTGCAGCCACCCTATGACCACAACCAACTGATGATCACACAGAGAGGATCGAACACACGATCCAATTGTAATGGTCAACCAGACTGGCCTCTCTAACCGTTACCACACACCGAAGCACCCTCTGTTCGTTTTGAAATTCTTCAAGAAGAACAGATCATCTTTATTGCTATATTCACAACATTTCGGTCGTTGTACGCCCGAGCCTTCTTCAGGTGATATTTGGTGGAATTTCGAACAAATATCATCTGAAGAAAGCCGGAGCATACAACGGCTGAAACGTCGTGAATATGTTAATATAGATGTAGGCAACAGTCCGAACGATGTGAATAGTGTAAATAGTTACAATAAAATCATCTTAGAAATATAGACAGATCCTGAAGTAGGCGGGATCGTACAACGGCCGAAACGTCGTGAATATCACAATAAAGATGAAGACCACCGTCGGAACAATGTAAATAGTGTAAATAGTTAAAATACCTCATCTTAGAAATATAGACAGATCCTGAAGTAGACCGGAGCGTATAACGACCGAAACGTCGCAAATATGGCAATAAAGATGAAGGACCACTGTCCAAACAATGTAAATAGTGTAAATAGTTACAATACCTCATCTTAGAAATATAGACAGATCCTGAAGTAGACCGGAGCGTATAACGACCGAAACGTCGCAAATATGGCAATAAAGATGAAGGACCACTGTCCAAACAATGTAAATAGTGTAAATAGTTAAAATACCTCATCTTAGAAATATAGACAGATCCTGAAGTAGACCGGAGCGTATAACGACCGAAACGTCGCAAATATGGCAATAAAGATGAAGGACCACTGTCCAAACAATGTAAATAGTGTAAATAGTTACAATACCTCATCTTAGAAATAGAGACAGTTGTTGAAGAATATATCAGTTAAATGCGATGTGTGTGTGTGGGGGGGTGTAGCTGAGTTGGGAGCTGTTTTTAGTGTTAGGCTTTGACCTTTGACACCTGAGCTATCACCTTCTATGCTAGGTTTCTTTGTCCAACGGGGGCGAGATGTATGGAGTGCTGTGCTTGCTAGTGAGCTTGAGGTCATTCTGCAGACGCGTCCGAGCCTCTTTTCAACCGACGTATCTAGACGATGGTATTGCCAACCCGATTCTTCATTAGCGACTGTTTTCAACGAGAAGACTTTCACTATCCTTCTGTGGCATTTAGTATGAAACCTTTAAAGTCTGGCTTTTACAACAGCGGTCATCTTCCATCGTTCTGATGCGTAGAGAAACTCACTCAAGGCATTGCTTTTGAAGATCCTGATCTTGGTGTGGATGCTGAGATTTGTTTGATGTTGAAAAACATCTAGTGATCTGAAGAAATCGAAATCGAGTGAAAAAAAAAAGTTAAAAGAAAAAGGAAGAGAGGAGGAGACGGAAAGGGGAGATAGAAAGGAAGGGAGTAGGACAAAGAACAAAATAAACCGAGAAGCGGGGAGAGGATAGAAAAATAACAATGAAAAAAGAAACAAATATAGAAAGAGAGAGACCAAAAGGCAGTGACAGAAATGGAGAGAGAGAAAGACAAGCCGTTGTTTATGTAAGACAATCTTCGGTGATATGCGATGTCGGCGGCTACTCCTTTATTAAACGAAATGATTAATAATCCGAAGGAATCATTTTAATAAGTAGATAGCTTTTTAATTTCAGTCGCCCTGATTCCTAAACACAAGTTGTCATTTAGTCCGTACAAATTTACTTTGATGACGACGAAGGAGAAAGCAAGGTGGGCCGGATAAGAAAACTAAATTTGGACGACTACTGTAATTGTTCTTGTCATAAATGACGTCAAGAAAAGCGGTTAAAATTGACTGAGGAGATCCTTGAGAATTAAAACATAATTATTTCTTCGATGTTTCTTTTTACTCTCGCCATTTTTTCTTTATTTCATTCCTTCGACCTCCTTTTCTCGTCCTTTTTCTTTCATTCTCCCTGTTTTAGCCGCCTTCTCTTTCATTCCTTGTCTTTCTCCCTCACCATTTCTCTCGCTGCTTTTCGGCCTCCCTCTCTTTCTATATTCGTTATTTTTCTATCCTTTCTCCCTTCTCGCTCTATTTTGTTCTTTGTCCTACTCTCTCCCTTTCTGTCTCTCCTTTTCCATCTCCCCTTATCTTCCGTTTTCTTTTAAATTTTTGTTTTTCTTTTCTTTTTTCATTCATTCTTTTGACCTCCTTCTCTTGTTCTCTTTCTTTCGTTATCTCCCTTTTGACTCCCTTCTCATTCATTCTTTGTCTTTCTTTCTCCCTTTCTCTCCCTGCTATTCGACCCCCTCTCTTTCCTTTTTCTTTTAACCTTTGTCGTTCTTTTTTCTCTCATTCTTTTCATTCTCTTCTCTCGTCCTCTTCCTTTCGCTCTCTCCTTTTTGACCATCGCTTTCATTCTTTTCCTTTATCTCTCCCTGCCTATCTCTCAATCTCCCTCCGTTTCTTTCTCTCTTGGTTTTTCGTTTCGTTATCATCTTTCTTTCTTTCTTTCTTTCTTTCTTTCTTTCTTTCTTTCTTTCTTAGTCTTCCACTCTGCCTTTCTATCTCTCTCTTTTCGTTATCTTTCTTTCTCTCTTTTGCTGGTAACTTTTGTCTTTTTCTCTCTTTCTCTTGGCCTTCTTTTGCTCTCGCTTTTAGTCTCGCCTTCTCTTTTCTTCTCTCTCTCTCTCTCTCTTTCTATCTTACTTGTGTCTTACTCCTAATACTACTCATTCAACAATAATTTACTTCCCCCAACACAACGACAACAAATTATTGTAGTTGTGGGGAGGGTTGGTCAATCACGGATCGTTCATTGTAGTGTGTTGCCAAGTGCCATGTCAAATTTGCCATTTGATTAATTTTTTAAAGTAAGTTTTCTCATAGATGTTGTTTGTTTGCGTTCGTGCAAAATATGACAAAATGTTTCTTAGTGTAAGTAGGAGCCAAAAATATCCTAGTTAGTCGACCTTTGCTCCTGACTTCAAGGTGTGCTTCTGACTTCAAGGTGTGCTCCTGACTTCAAGGTGTGCTCCTGATACGATTTCTCTTCGGGGAGGTACTGAGAGGATGATAGATCTTCACTCACTAAATCAGAAAAGTTTGGTTGAAAAGTTCATAGGCTGACCAAGATATAAATGTAAGTAGATACACCAGTTAGTAGACTAAAAGACATGAAAGTGTACATATCTTGGTCAGCTTATGAACTTTCCAGTCGACACATGTACATACAATATATATAACGTATTTTATGGCATAGAGGGTCACCATTTTCTAAAAAATGTCTTCTGACTATTATAAGTAAAGGTGATGTATCGGAAAGGCTAATTGTCTATCAGACGCTGGACACAACTAGTATTTGCACCAAGCCTAACTCCATAATACTATAATATTGTGGAAGTCTTATAGCGATTTTCCAAGCTTAGTTTAGATGTGGTACAAGGCCGAAAGTAGGGGGCATCCACTGAGGATCGAACTCTCTAGTAATTGTTCTAGCGAGACAAGCTTGCTAACAATTACACCGCCCGAGGTGCCCCATATTGTGGAAGTCTTATATGCGAAATTGAGTGGTTAGAGTTCAGTCAGATATCAGACTATCATTACTTGTACCTTGCATATATCAGTTATATTGTAATGTTAAATGTGAAAGTTCTATATCAATTTACTAAGCGTAGCTTAGATGTGGCACAAGGCCAAATGTATGGGGCATCCAGTGCGGATCGAACTCATTACTCAGTCGTGATTGATCGAGCGAGACAAGCTTACTAACCATTGCACCACGTCGATGTGCCCAATGTGGAAGTTTTATAAGTTGATAGATCTGATAGGTTCCCAATTAGGCATCTATGCGGACGACACTACTGTTTACTCCTGCCTCAAAAACAAATCTAGTGTCGCCGACAAAACTAACCTGGCCGTTTGTCTCGAAAAGGACCTCCAATTGGTTGTGAACTGGGGCAGGAATTGGCTGGTTAACTTTAATGCCTCAAAAACAAAACTGCTCTCTATTACTCACCACAGAGAACCATCCCTACCTCCCATTAGAATGTCTGACGCTCAACTCCACGAGAGCACCTCTTTGTAACTGCTCGGTCTCACATTGACTGCTGACCTGAGATAGAACGAACGCCGCAAGGAAAATCGACTCCCTGTGCCGCGCCAGGAAATTTTTCTCGCCGGAATCGATCCTTCAAATCTACAAATCAACTACTCGCCCTTGCATGGAGTATTGCTGCCATATATGGTCTGGAGACCCTTCTGTTTGTCTCAAGGTTCTTGATAAAATCTAGAGACGGATATGCAATGTAATTGGCCCTGATCTGGCATCTCATCTTCAGTCGCTCTCTCACAGACGTGCCGTTGCTTCCCTCTGTCTTTTTTACAAATACTTTCACGGTAAATGCTCCGATGAGCTGCTTCCCAGACTTCATGAATTTAAGCGCTCAACTAGGCTGGCATCGCGCTCTCACCCTTTCACTGTCGGAACCGTTAAATGTAGCCGTCTCTTCTACTCCAATAGCTTCATGTCTCGCACTTCTCGTCTGTGGAACTCCCTCCCTTTTTCCTGTTTCCCTGACAGCTATAATCTCAAACTATTCAAATGTAATGTCAATCGACGTCTCCAGATGCCCTGATCTATCCCCTATCCTTCTCTTCATCCTTTCCTCTATCATTCCTATTTGCTCTCGCTCCAACTCTCTGTAACCCCCTTGTGTGCTACTGGCTTCCCGCCTTGTTTGGGGTTGAATGCTTAAAAAATGTTCACCCTACCAGTATATTGTAATATTAAATGCAAATGATGGTAGGCTGCTTATATGTCATCGAATAGATTCTCTATGCCGAAGTTGACTGGAAATCCTTGACATTCTGCAATAAATAAGAACAACATTTGTTTGTTCCGTTTACTTCCTTCTCTTTAAAGGTTCCCTTATTTTCGTCATTTTTTTTGTTTTTTTTTTGTTCAAAAACGCACAGAGTATTTCCCCTTATGAAGAATGTCGATTTTATTCTTCATTAAACAGACAAGAAAATGTCACTGTTGTTGGACCAGTGTTTTTGCGAGCTAAGATCTTAGAAAAAATCCAGTTGACAGTTAATGAATCCAGTACGAGAAACACATGTCCGGCTACAACGGCTACAGGTAAAAGTTTGAGAATTAAGAGGAAGAAGTTTGACTGAAACTCGTATTGTATGCTTCCTTCTCCCCCTCCCATCCTCTTTCTCTAAACATCATTTATGACTTTACTCAAAATGTAAAGAAATTGAGACAAATAAAAAACATTCAATAAAATATATTTTTTTCCTTCTTCTATGTGTTGTATCCCTTGAGAACAATAGTGATCATTAATCGTAACAATTTTTTTCTTTCACTTTTCTTTCATAAATAAGTGATTGTTTTATTCTTGGCGTTTGCCGGGAACGAAGCACTTAATTTGGTGCCCACATGAGTAACCCTCCGTTTATCATTGTCACAACATTTGTAGTATGGGATTTTCAAACATCTTATTTAAAATATTTAAAAATTTACATATAGTTCTTAATTTTTTTGTTAAATATTGTTTTGCTGTTCTTTCTAGTTTTTTATAGATTAAATAAAAATGAAAAGAAAACTTTCATTTTGAAATATTCGAATTTTGGTTTTATAGGATAATAAAAATTTTAAAAGTTTTATTTTGAAAAATATAATTAAAATCAATATCGGAAATGGCATGGATCCATCGGTGATATCAGTTAAATAGCAGGTTAGACTGGGCTCCCTTGCTTTGAATGCAACCAGTCGCAGAGAAGGAAAAAGTGGGATTGGCTCCGCCAGGCATACTACTGATGCTATGGCTGCTCTACACCTGGTACTCTTATGACTCTAATGGGTTACGGGACATGTGGCGTCAAGCCGCTCTTAGTACTGTGAGGCATTGTAGTACAATGGGGTTTTCAAACACCCCAATTTAAAATATTATCATTTAGTTAATTTTCTGGTTATATATTGTCTTGAGAGTTATTTCTGGTTTTTATAGGTTAAAAAAATGAAAAGAAAAAACGATTTCATATTGAGATATTCGAATTTAAAGGCCAATATATTAGAATGTTTCTTGTTTATCCTAATTGAAGGAAGATATATTAATGACGGAACTAGGAGTTATTTCCAGAATTACGTATCTAAACCTATATTCTTGCTTATTATTGTATAATTAGAGCAATTTAAAAGGCGTGTCTCAAAACCTGAAAAATAAAAAAACAAAAATATTTAAATCCAATTGAATGAGTAACTATCTGAATCTGTTTAGTATCCTGTTTTAATACCGTGCATCATTGTCACAGCATTTATAGCATGGGATTTTCAAAGTCCGCATTTAAAATATTACAGACATATCATTCAGGTTTTAATTTTCCCTTGAGAGCTCTTTCTGGTAATTTAAAAAAAGTTTTATTTTAAAAAATCGAATTAAAATTAATATTAAAATCAAAAGTTTTAAAATGCAGATATGCAAAAATGTGTTTAATTTTATTTACCTTTTTCTTTTTTTTTTAAATCATGTCACCCCAATCAAGGCGATAATGCCACTAAGTCTCAAGAGGTTAATGAATAAAACGGCTTATTACGACTAAAATCATAAATTCCTTGCCGTTACTTGACAGAAATATTCAGAAAGCTTCTTCACTTAGCATGAAAAATCTGAATTTCCTACTTGGTAAACATTTTTGTGTGGTCAAACATCACACGGTACTAACGAGGGGGGAGGTGAGGTGGGGGTTAAGATGAAAATGAATAATAAATAAATAGCATGTGACCCCTCACTATGTAACCAGAAGAGCGGATCAATAAACCAAGGCTGATGTCACTGCGGTGATCTGGGGATTATTCAAGTAACTTCGGACTCGTGTGTTACATGAGAACAGAGCAAAATAAATATGGCCGTTCGAAATCTAGTTCTTTGCGGAGAACTACCTCATGTTAGTGCGCAATTTGCCATACGCGGCGATAGCGAAAAGATAATGAATAATAAAAAAAATTGCTTTATGGCAATTTTGTCTGAGTCTTATTTCTTTCAGAGAAAATATTTATTTTCTTTTTAATAGAAAAGATATGGAATTCAATGAAACATACGTTGTGGATTTCTGAATATGAAGTTAGTTTATGATTTTCCTGTTTACAGGTTTTGGTGAATATTGTCTGAAGCTGCCCAGTGTTCACTTTCCAACTTTGATAGATTTCAAAATCACGCCATCTTGTAGGAGATGGCTTATTTTCCACAATACAGCCTCTTTCTCCACAGACTCAGTGTTTCAAGCCCATGACTACTCTATCGCTATTTCCATGGCAAATGTTCAGATGACATGCAGTCTTTAATTCCACCAGTTCAGAATTTTCTAGCTAGGTATCACCATATTACATATCAATGTAGTCGAACATACACAGCCATACACACACACACAAACATTTCCTCCGCATTTCAGCTTAGTTCCAGTTAGACATCTTTTGAATTAAACCCTGGATTTTTTTTCAAATACCCTCTTTTCTTAAAACGCTCTACAACCCCCCCGCCCCTGTATTAAATATTCTTTTTCTATTAATATAGCACATTTTAAATAATATATATATATATATCCCAAGCCAAGATATATGACTAAGGAAACGGTTGAGTCAAAACTTATTACTACTAATAACTACTACTAATAATAATTAAATGAACAAATTATTCATCAAATTAGAATAAAATAATAAATAATAATTAAATTAATTACACACATACACACACACACATACATATATATATATTGAACAATAAAAAATATTAAAAAAATTAAAATCTTCAGACACACTGGGCTGTATATTAATTTTCCTTTGTTTTTATTATTATTTCATTTAGATTCCACGACTAGTTTCGGCCAACATGGCCATCATCAGGAGAAAACTAATTTTCTGCTTGCTGGTACCAGTGAACTACAGAAATGAATGTCTTAATGGAGAAAATGAACTTTTAGTCTGTAATTTTCATTTGTTTTTTTATTTTTTTATTTTTTAACGCGAATTTTGGTCAGTCTTTGTGTTGGTCAAACAGTCTCTTTTAAGTTTTTATTTGAGATATGAGGAGCATAGGATTAGTGTATACGGAGAATAAATTCCAATAACCACCAAATATTATTCTTAAAAGAGTGCTCCATACAGAGTAGAGAAAATATAATTATTTATTCGAAAATTATAACATAAAAATGTTATAAAATCACTAAAAAAATAGCCATTTTGTTTCAACACTTCTGGTGTCTTATCAAGTGGTGGCGTTGAATGTAAAATCTACATTCCATATATATATATATATATATATATATTGTTTGTTTAAAATGTGCTATATTAATGCAAAAAGTATTTTATACAGGGGCTGTAGAGTGTTTTATAGACATAAACATCGTGGACATGAAAATCAACATTGTATGTTTCACACCTTAGGCGATCATCAGATCATATATTGTTTCACTGTGTGTCGACTCTTTATGCAACGTAGTAGGGGACGGTTGGCAATTAGGAGTTTTTTAAAATTATTTATAACTCTGCATTTGCTTATATTTTTTATTGCTTTTGTTTCATAATTCCTACGACGCTACCTACAACCGTATCATCTTTTATTTCATAATCCTTACTACGTTAACTGCAATCACATTATAACTCAAAAGATTATAAAAGTAATAACCTGTAATCTAGAAGTTTAGAACTGAAAAAGTCTACACAAATATGTGAATAGAATACACAAATAAACATAAAATGAATTAAAATAAATAAGAATAAAATATAATAAAATAATAGAGAATTAAATAATAGAGAATTAAAATAAACAAACTCAAGGCCAGCACAATAAATCAATGAAATTATTAGCCGATGAAAGAAATGGTTTCTATGAATTTACATTAACAAGCATGAGAGGAAGGTTATAACAACATTAGACAGATTCTCTTTCACAATACTATATTACTCCTCAAATGTAATTGGAGAAAAAGAGTCTAGAGATTATTGGATCCATTTACATTCAACAAAAGCAACCATCCTTTAATAAAAATAATTAGAGTCGAACACCTTGTATTCTTGAATGCATAAAAAATGCACATCATTAAGCATTGTTAGTAGACGGTGCACTTACGCGATGTTGATATAGGACTTGCCATCTTATGCTGCATTGGATTTAACTTCTAACAAAAAATACACTAATGCCCCGACTTAAGTCGTTTCGAGTTAAGTCATTTTCGAAGATTCGTCGATTTTTCTTAAATATTATCTGTAAAAATCAAACTTGCTTTAGGTCGTTTTACTCGATTTTACGTCGGCCGTTAAAAATATTATAAACGTCAAAACACTAAAATAACAATAAACGCATATAAAATCATATTCAAATAAATTTAAAAATAGTATGATATATATATATATATATATATATATATATATATATATATATATATATATATATATATATATATATATCATAGAACCATCAAAAACAAAACATTATAACAGTATAATAAAATATGTTCAGCAGATGTTCATATTTCAAATTCCTGCCGTCGGGCGGTACTCGTGCGTTTTTCTGCTCCAACACCGATTTTGAATTCAGACTGGTTTACATCTGTGTTCTGCCGTTGACGTTCTTTCAATTACATATCATTTGTGATTTAGAATGCATTTTTTGCCAATGGATCAGAAGAAAAGTCCCAGTGCAAGTGCTAATGCTAAGCGTAAGGTTATGCGTAAGGATATATCGGTGGAAGAAATATCGTAAATACTGTAATAGGCAATGGGGAGTGCTTATTTGTGGTTTATAGTGTGGTCATTTCGACTTAAGTCGTTTTTCGACCTAAGTCGTGACCTCTGGAACCAATTCACTACGTAGGGTGAGGTATACATGTAATGGCATTTTTAAATCAATGCGTTACTTAAAATACATTTGATTTTCTTCTCTTTATCTTCTCAAACCACTGACAATTGCTCATGTGAGTCAATATGAATTTTGGCGATCTTATACTTCAGCGACAGCTAAATTTGTTAAACTTTATTTGCGAGGCTAAGTTCAAGGGCAGAGAAATTAATGATGTGGAAGGGCCAGAAATTGCCAACGCCACACAACGGGTTCAGACGTTTCAAGGAAGTTGACACCAGCCTTGAAGAAAACCAAGGTCAGAGAGATTTTCTGATGTGGAAGATGAGGCTTTGCTTAAAACGGTTAAGAACTTTTAGATTGCCGGCAGAACTTGTTCGTTCACAAAGCACCATCGATCGAAACCGCGCCATCTTGTAAACAGATTCTGTCGAGAAGTTCACCACCAACTGATCAATTACCAGACGATAGAATATGGTAGAATACGTTTTGATGAATAAACGTTTTGAACTATTAATTAAAAGGCAAAAATGCTTATGACCTAAACTAATATGAATAATAAGAGGAAATTCAGATTTTTCATGCTAAGTGAAGAAACTTTCTGAATATCTCTGTCAAGTAACGGCAAGGAATTTATTATTTTAGTCGTAATAAGCAGTTTTATTCATTAACCTCTTGAGACTTAGTGGCATTATCGCCTTGATTGGGGTGACATGATTAAAAAGAAAAGAAAAAGAAAAAAACCCACATTCATCAAAACTGCATATATATATATATATATATGTATTTCTACAATTTCGACGCCGTGGAATACGGTAAGTGAACAAATCGTACTTTTTACTCACTGGTGCCAAAATAGAAAGTAATCAAGTTCCATTACCAAACGGCTAATATTACCATTACTAATGTTTTCATTAGCATTAATAATGCTACCATTAACATTACTGATGTTACCATTGCCATTACTAATGTTACCATTACTGACGTTACCATTACTAATGTTATCATTACAATTACTGGTGTTGCCATTACCATTACTGACGTTACCATTACTGATGTTACCATTACCGTTAATTGCGTTCAAGATTATTGAAGGTGGATCGAGCGAGATTATCTTATTTAAATTATTAATTGGAATTCTTGGATTTTCTTTGAATTCATTCTTCGCCGCTGAAATTCTCAACACTGTATGCGTGTTTATCAATTCCATTTAATCATCTCGTCTTCCTCCATGACCGTTTGCCCGCTACGACGGTAACCAAACCAAAGGATTCTTTTTAAAGCTTAGCTCGACAGCAGCTTCATATATTTTCAGAGAGCAGATAAATTTCAAATCACGTCAAGAGACAAAGAAAATCGTATAATTTCGAATTGCAAAACACACAGACAGACAGACAGACAGACACACGCACACACAAGCAAACGATTTTGAATGTCCAAGATGGTATATAATAGATAATATTTTAATATTTTCCGGATGATAGATTTGGTAGCCATAATGGATGATACGGTTAGAAGAAGGAAGTGAATCAGCTATTTTTTTAGACAAATCGTATATCGTACACATTGTGTACGACAAACAGAGCGAAACAATATTTTATTACAAAACTTGATACAACATTTATAGAAATTACAAATTTGCCGCAATAATAATACAACCTTGTTTGATTCCCCACTCCATACATTGAAACGCGTGAAATCATTGAAATGGTCTCGTTTTTTTATAATTTATTTCTTTGATTCAAATTCGTTTTGTATTTGAGAGATTCCTCACTGTTTATCTGTCTTTCCCTCACTCCCTCTCGATTATATATATATATATATATATATATATATATATATATATATGTGTGTGTGTGTGTGTGTGTGTGTGTCTGATTGAATAAATTACAGACATTATATCCTCTAATTTAAAAAAAAAATCCGTCCGTACTCACGAATAAACATCCGTGTATTGATGTTAAAACATGAGAGAAATGTGCTATAGCTGTTCTTTTATTTACATTTCCCAAGTATTTTCGATAAAATAAAATAAATTTAAACACCTATAGCACATTACTCTCATGTTTTAACATCAATACACGGATGTTTATTCGTGAGTACGGACGGATTTTTAAAAAATTAGCAGATATAATGTCTGTAATGTATTCAATCAGACGTGCCTAAAAGAGATTTGCTGCCTAAATACACACACACACACACACACACACACACACACACACACACACACACACACACACACACACATATATATATATATGAATAAAGACAAAATTAAAACTTTTTCTTTACTAACGCGTTTCGTCCTCTGATGGACTTTATCAAGGCAAAATGTAAGGATTTTATTTTGCGCGCATATATATATATATATATATATATATATATATATATATATATATAAAAAGGAACACTGAAGTCAACACTCAGAGGCGACAGGCTGTTTCATGATGGACGCAATCGTCGGCCTGAGCGTTGACTTCAATGTTCACTTTTATAATTATATTTACATACGCTCCATCTCTGATATTGAGCACTTTATCCCATAAATATAGCACACCATAAAACTATATTTCTTCACACACATATATATATATGTGTGTGTGTGTGTGTAATTCTGTGTTTCAGCAGTAATCCCTCTCTAATACAATTTTGATTGAAAATGGTGAAATGATGAAATACATACATATATATTTATATATATACATACATATATATATATGTATATATATATATATATATAGAGAGAGAGGGGGGACGGAGGGGGATGAGAGTTGGATGAGAATTCACTGGAATGTTAAATATTTTGAGAAAAAACTCTCTTTGATTTGTTTCGTTATTTAAATTCACTAGTCTAGACTCAAATTATTAACTAAAAAGGATTATCATCCTTCAAGAAATTGTTCGAAATATTCGACTTCGATTCTGATTGAATGCTTGTGATCGATACAACAATGTTAAGGATATTAACAAGACTCTTTTAGATTTCATCAAAGAACTTCGTACAGTAATAGAAAAAAAAAAAGAAGAACACAACGAATAATTACTATTGTCCTCATCTTTGTCGCCATATTTATTACAACGTTTCGGCCGATTGTACGCTCCGGCCTTCTTCAGGTAGTTGGAATGTCAAAATGAACTCTTTATTTCGCTCACTGGGGTACACTGTTCTAGTTCCACGTGCCATGCTTTAATGGATGTCAGTTATCAGTTATCTCTTATAAATTATCAGTTATATATCAGAAATATAGACAGATACAACGGATAATATATCGACCCGGATATCACAACAACAACAACAACAACAACAAAAGGAAAAAAAAGATACACGTTCTTCATCAGTTAACGATAATACTTCATCTTAGAACTTCAGACAATCCAACGGAGACAGTTTAATGATATCGAATGAAATCTAGTAACTGAAACAACAGAGATGAGGATACTCATCTGAAAAATGCCAAGAATAGTATCAATCGTTTATGTTAGAATCTTGGATAACGCTATGAAAACAGGAGAGTTCATCAAATAGTTAAAAAAAAATGTGAGAGAGATATTGGTCTGAATAATTCATGTATTATTCTGCCGAATATACTTCGAAGAAATCTGTGTAAGGAAGACGATATTTTAATTTTAATTTCTAATGTGAGTTTAAATGTCAACTTTAATGCGTTAAGCCCGCAATATTTTGGTCGCTTAAGCTCCCGATATGTCTTATAATCCGGGTACATAGTGTATAAACGTGTCTGGGAAAGAAAGAAACTTTGTCAGCGTGATTTAGACAAATAAAGAACAACAACAATTGTTGGTGACATTGACGTAGATGTTAGCCTTTTAGCTGACCTCCTTACGTGTTAAGAAGGCCGTCGTGACGTTCTCATTCATGTCTTGATATTGGCCCAAGGAAAAGTTGTTTGCGAAAAACATAAAAACAGTTCGGAAGCACCTAGAAGAAAAGAAAAATAGAATGCAGCTTACAATTAAATTATATCAATAAAATTCAATTATTTATTTTTTCTTTTTAATAAACTAAACGAAAAGATTTTTGTGTGTCAAACACATATCTATACATCTGCGCATGCGTGAGGGATTATGAGTGACAAATAACATATGCGTAAAAAAGAGGTCGGGAGATTTGTATGTCTAATACTACTTCTTGCAACTTATTTGGCATGACAGGTAAAATATATTGGTTGGAAGAGCTTAGCTTACAACGACAACAACAACAACAACAACAACAACAACGACTATAATAATAATAATAATAATAATAATAACAACAACAACAAGGACGTTAAAAAGCAGTAACTAACATTGACACAATTTCATTTAATCTCGGACAAGTCACATAGATACGAAATTTAAATCACTTGATGTAATATATATCTACATATTAATACCAGAGTATCTATGTACGTTTTTAAGTAAGATGTGTGCCACGCGCAAAAAAACGAAAAACAAAAAAATAAAGTTGCACATTCCAGACACTCTCCGGTTTCGAAGGTACAACAAACAACAAAAACGAAGCACATTTTTTGACGAAAGGCTTTATTTGATAATTGACCGACACTATAAAACACCCCAGGAGTAAAAAAAAAAAAAGAAAGAAAGAAAGAAATGATGAAAATAATACATACGGTAGCAACTCTGGCTATGGCTCTCTTTTTTTCTCGATACCTTTTGTTTTCTGGCTATAGTTCTCTTTTTCCATTTTTGAATTGTGTATAAAGAGTTTTGTTGTACACACACACACACACACACACACACAAACACACACACACACACACACATATATATATAAATATATACATATACATATATATGTGGGTACATTCAAGCAAAAAAGCAATAACTAAGGTTTAAAATACATTTTTAAAAAGGAAAATATTTCTTTGAGCTTTTATTTTAATTTCAAGCTAATAGATTGAATTTAACATTTAGAATAATCAAAATGCTTTGCTATATTTCAAAGCGAATTTAAATTGTTTGGAATATTTTTTATTATCAGTAAAACCGCTAAAATCCTCCATTTTGACAAATCTGTCATCACAACTTCTCTTTATTAAAAAAAACTTTCAAAAATAAAATATACTTTTCTGAAACTTTATTTGATGAATATTAGCTGATTTAAAGTTTAATTAATCTGATTTGAAACAAATATTACTTTTAGTTTAAAATATCGCAGAAAAACATTTTTAGCACAGGTGTGGATATTTTTATGACGTGTTGACAACTTCCTCGTTAGACGTATGTTTGGGAATTTTTCTAAAGAGTATGTAACAAATAATTACTTGACGAATATAACATGAACACTTTTTGTATATAATTATTTTTTATACTATCCAGTAATCTTAAAAATATAAGAGAAAATTCTGGGCAATCTAATATTTTATAGAATTTAGGTAATTTAGCTTTACAGTTTTAATTACGAAGACGCTTGTTGAGGAAATGTTACCAGTAAATTTTAAATTTACTATAGTAACCATTCTTATTTTCTGATAATGTCGCGTTTGAGCACCCGTATCTGCAAAAATCAGCACATTTACACGTACATAAAATCAAATTCTTTTTAAAATATTGGGGTCGTTTGAATTGTAGTGAGCTTTTCCATTTATGATTAGTAAATACAGTCTTCATTTAATATCACTTTCATTTTATATCACTTGACCGCAAAAAATTAATACAGAATTTTAAAAGATTTAAAATAAAAAAAAATGTAAAAATTCAGTAATCATCGAAGTTATTTTTTCTTAAGGCAATAGTGACCATAATATATTATATATTTATGAAAACAATTCTTGTAATAATTCATTATTCATCGAAAAATATTTTTTTCTTAAGACAATAGTGTTCATAATATATTTTATACATAAAAGCAATTAAAAGCTTTTCTAATTAAATACTGTCTTAGTTTTATTGCATTTTTATTTTACAGTTCAGAGCAGATTTTCAGTAGCTGGTGGTCCTACTTGACCAAAAGAATTTCATGATTTAAATTCTCCAAGGACTTGTGTTTATAACTAATATAAACATTATGTGCTACAAAAAGAATTTATCGAAATTTAATAAATTTAAATGAACGGGGGATAACAGATACGAAAAAAATAAATTTTACCAAAATTTTCTAAAAAAAGAAAAAAGTTCTAAAATAATTTTATTCGTCTCTGAATAAATCCTGAACGTTTCATTAAAATCCGATAATTATTTTATTTTTAAAATTTTCCAAATTAATGTGTTTTTCCTCGGAA
>CAHIKZ030000572.1:672500-755000 GCA_903632075.3 Acanthosepion pharaonis | reverse complement strand
GTGTGTGTGTGTGTGTGTGTATCTATATATCTGTATCTATCTATCTATCTATATATATATATATATATAATTATTATTTAGCTTAATTAAGAAACGGGGGTGAAGAAATACGAGGAAATAAATTGTAAGATAGGGCACTGAAAGTTTTCAGTCTGACTTCATTAAAATAAATTATAATTATTTAGATGATTATTTTTTAACCTATAATCCGCTAGGGTCGTAGGAGCAATGCATGTATTACCGTAGCAGTAGCAGTAGCAGTGTTGTTTCCTGGGCAAGGTAGCCTAAACCTCTCAAGAGTGGTTTTGAATTTAGCGTTTTTCCTTTTCGTAGACTGGTTGCCACCCAAGGAATCAGTTTGTCCTGCCATTTACCTATAGTTGAGGCAGAAGAATGGTGCCATACTTTTCCCATTCCCATAAGTGAATGTAATGAACTCGACTAGATTTCGTTCTCGGCTTTTCGATTTCTCAATCCAAGTTCTTATCCATTAATCTATCGTACCTTCGTCTTGTTTACGTCGATTTTATTTCGTATCCAAGAATTTAATTTCCTTCTTTGCTGATCGTTTCCTTTATGATGATGAAGTTAATTACTAAGTAGACAAATTCTTTCATGGAAGAGTCGATAGCATTGACCAAATAGAAATCTTGGCGGAGGATGATGTCGATTTTATCGAGTCTTTTTCTCTTGCCTTCTTTCTTTTCTCTTCTGGTGGTTTTCGAAGTTTTTGGTTCGGATAGTGATGGAATTACAGTTTGACTAATATGCTTGTCATTGTTGTTATTGTTATAACGTTTCGGCCGTTGGGCTTTCTGATCATTTTTCACAATAGTCTAGAGTATTAAAGCGTTGGTCTGTGATTTTGTTTGCATAGTAATAGTGAGTTCAGTCCCTAGGTCGGGTATTAGAAAACTTTTTGAGTCTTGGGAATTATTGAAAGAAAAAAAATGGTTATGAAAAAAAATCACTAAATCTGTCAGAGTTAAAGTTTTACGGTCGTCTCACGTCACACACACACACACACACACACACATACACACACACACATATATATATATATATATATATATATAAAAAGAAAGAACAGTAAGATATATAATCCGGTGTTCTTATAGATATTTTTATTTTTACAAAATAGTGCTCAATGTAAATTTACAGAGCATTAATATTATAATTTAATTGACTTAAAATATATTTCTTTTAAAATATGGTTTAGCGAAAAAAAAAACATATTTTAAGTCAATTAATTTATAAAATATATATATATACATATATATTGATGTAATGAATATGCATACCTCTGGGTTCCCCCTCACAGTAATATGTTAAATACAGACTGATGTGGAGGTACAGGAGGACACCTATTGCCTAGGTCTATTGCCTTCGCCTATTGTCTTCGCCTATTGTCTTCGCCTATTGCCTACGCCTATTGTCTTCGCCTATTGCCTACGCCTATTGTCTTCGCCTATTGTCCTCGCCTATTGCCTACGCCTATTGTCTTCGCCTATTGCCTACGCCTATTGCCTTCGCCTATTGTCTTCGCCTATTGCCTACGCCTATTGTCTACTCCTATTGCCTTCGCCTATTGCCTACGCCTATTGCCTTCGCCTATTGCCTACGCCAATTGCCTTCGCCTATTGCCTACGCCTATTGCCTACGCCTATTGCCTACGCCTATTGCCTTCGCCTATTGCCTACGCCTATTGCCTACGCCTGTTGCCTTCGCCTATTGCCTTCGCCTATGGCCTTCGCCTATTGTCTTCGCCTATTGCCTACGCCTATTGTCTTCGCCTATTGCCTACGCCTATTGCCTACGCCTATTACCGTCGCCTATTGTCTTCGCCTATTGCCTTCGCCTATTGCTGACGCCTATTGCCTTCGCCTATTGCCTACGCCTATTGCCTACGCCTATTGTCTTCGCCTATTGCCTACGCCTATTGCTACGCCTATGACAAGGACCAGTCCATTACAGTTACCTGCTAGATTGTCCTACTCGGTTACAGTAGTCCAAAACTACTTTCATACTTGGAACAAATATATCCGTTTCCAGGACATTTCATATATATATATATATATATATATATATATATATATATATATATATATATATATTTATCGCACGGTTCCCACTCTGTTTAAAAGTCTTTTCATTCTCTTTCACACCCAGTAACCTGTTGATTCTTAGTGGCATTATCGCCTTGCTTGGGGTGAAATGAATATATATATATATATATATATATATATATATATATATATATATTCAGAAAATGATATATGATTTTTATATTCCACAACGTAAAAAATCATTTTAGTTCGATGCACTCTTAAAGAACGAATAACACACGATATTTTTTCCACTTTCTTACTAATCTATCTATCTATCTATCTATCTATCTATCTATCTATCTATGCGTTTGTGTGTGCGCACTTGTATAGGCTAACACCTCGTATGAATGGGGTCAAAACGTCATGGTTGTGTTCAGAATCTAAACAAAGTTTCCGCTAAGAATGAAAGTACTGCAAAATAATGCCTATTGGGCAGTGTAGGAAACAAAACAAAAAAATATATTAACAATTATCGTTATCATGAAAATTAACAAACACAATTTGAAAATGTCCAACAGCCCTCCAGAAAAGAACCACCGTGTACTATTTTCCATACTCAGAGAGAAAAACTGTAAGAACACTTAAATAACTTGCAAAATATTCCTTGTCTGTCATATTTAACAAAACATACATAAAAGAAGGTTTGCTGCCCGCACAAACACACACGAACACACACACGTATATATAAAATATTTAAAATTTATTATTTGTATCGAGGAAGCGTTTATGGATATAGCTAATGTGGATATAGGAATCAACACTGCATGGTCACTGTCAGTTTCACGCTTTAGCTGTATTTTTAGAGTCACCATTCAGTATTTATTCCTATTTTCACACTATTTCTTTCTGTTTGTAATTCTATCTGCTCCCCCATATCTCTCTCTCTATCTCTCTCTCTCGCTATCTCACTCACTATCTATCTATCTATTCAGTTGTATGGATATGAGTTTGTGATCCGGGGTTTCACGCCTTTGTGAGAATTAGACAAACTTGAGTTAGTCCAATCACTGATATTGAACCTTTTTCAATAAGTACTGCACACACACACACACACACACACACACACACACACACACACACACACACACACACACACACATATATATATCTGTATATTTATATATATATATATATATAAAGTATAATTTTATATATATATATATATATATATATATATATATATATATATATATATATATATATATATAAAAGTATATTTGCGTGGCATTTTTCTTGTATGCACGTTGTTTTAGCAACTAACGTAACTTCTTGAAGTATTTTCTTATTTCTGTTTTCCTCTCCTTCTGACGAAATGTTTGCCATCAGGACTGAGGCAATATAAATATTAGCCGAATTCTAAGTACTTCCAGCTTTCATAAACCATTTTCAAAGAAAGACTATACATGTTTTGCGAAAAAAAACCTTTAGAGTTTTTCAAATTTATGCGTTAGGTTACGCGTTAGTTTCAATGTCACGCCATCATTTGGTAGGTTTTTTTTTGGGGGGGTACGTTTTATTTGTTTATTCTGTTTTTATTAAAAACAAAATATACATTACCGAAACGAAACATATTTTGTGTTAAGCTTTTAAGCGTTTATGATTTTTTTTGATGGCGTTGTACAATCGGCAATGCGACAAGAAATAATCCTTTTCTTTTAATATTTTTTAAAAATTTTATTTTATATTACTATAGATTAAGCTCTCAGACTACGAATATAAAAAAATCACCCGTTACGGAAGCCACCCACTCCCGCAAAAAATGTGGCCATTCTCCTGGTTTGCAAGAAGCTGCCGAAACGGCATAATTTTGAAAAAATAAATGATTTAATTATAGAACACAGCCGTTGTCCTTCAACTAGGTGATTCGCAGTTGTAGTCTATCTGAGGAACCCTTCCGCCTCGGCTAGTGGTCAGCACGTAAGAGAATCCTTCGCACAGTGGTATCGGGTTAATACTATCCCCTCATCGGGAGTTAAGTCCACCAGCTGAAACAGTTTCCGTTTATTATTATCGATTAAACACTATTATTATTATTATTTGTATTTTCTTTGATTTCTGGCGTTTACACATTTCTTTACGGGTCCCGCCCAGGGACCTAAGGTTAGAAATGGCGTCATGACACTTTCCACTGACAAAAAAAAAAAAAAAAAAATAATGATTACATAGATAAAGCCCTTCGTAAGGTGTGGGCTGTACTTGTCAGAACAATTTTCTGTATCTCCTTGAGGCATGGACTTCCAGGAATCCCTTCAATTAGTCTACTGGAATCTTTTCCAACCAGTCCTAGGGCTCCAACTACAACAGGGATTGTTGATGTTCCCATATGCCACATTTTCGCGATTTCTATTTCAAGGTCCTTGTACTTTGACAACTTTTTGAATATCTTCAAAGATACATTGCAGTCAGCAGGGACTGCCATATCAATAAGGAGGCACCGTTTTTGTTTGTGGTCTTTAATAACAATATCTGGCCGGTTGGCCTTGATTGTTCTGTCAGTGTGTATTGTGTAATCCCATAGAATTGTAACAGGTCCTATCTCCGTAACCGGGTCTGGGTGGTGTTCATACCAGTTTCTTCCCGTAGAAGTTGCAGATTTTCCAGTGCAGATATTGGCCCACTTTGTCATGTCGGGTTTTATATTCAGTGGGTGCCAACACCATGCAACCTGATACAAGATGATCAATCGTTTCTGGATATTTATCACAGAATCTGCATTTTGGGCTGACACAATATTTTAGTATATGTGCTTGATAATTCCTAGTTAGCAAGCATTGGTCCTGCGCAGCAAGGATAAAACCTTCAGTTTCCGCTTTCAACCCTGCACTACGTAGCCACTGATGGGTACGGGTTTTGTCTACGTCAGCTTGTTTGGTACGGGCAGAGTATTGGCCATGAAGCGGTTTATCTTGCCATCGCTTCTGTAACTGGTCGGTTGCATTCGTCTTAGCTATCTTTTTTAGGTATTTTGCAGTTTCAGCCGGTGTATTGTGCTGTAGTTGCATCTCTACGCCCATTTGGAACTCCATTTTGAATTTGTTGGCTTCTTTCATTACGGAGTAGAGACGCTTACTACTTTCATGTTCCTTGACGCATACCATCATCCAGTCTTCTGTAGTTTCCAAATATCTTTGGAGGCCAATTGTTGTAGTTTTGTAGGACAGTTCTAGTTGAACTAATCCTCTGCCTCCTTCGGATCTGGGCATATACAGTCGATCAACATCAGCTTTAGGATGATGCATGCGGTAGCAAGTTAGAAGCTTTCTCGTTTTGGCGTCCATTCGCTTAATTTCAGCTATGGCCCAGTTGAGGACATTAAAGCTGCATTGCACCACAGGGACAGCAAAGGTGTTTATGGCTGATATTCTGTTTTTTGAGTTTAGCTCGGTATTTAGTACCAGAGGTACACGCCTGTAGTACTCCTTTCTTACCTTCTCTTTCATTTGGGGGTGTTGTATGCCACTTCCTTCGCTAATTCCTAGGTAATTATAAGCTTCATCATGCTCCAGTTCCCTAATCTTTGTGACAAAATCTAAATCTATTAAGGGTGTTTATGTAATTCTACCTTTCTTGAATGTAACTTTTGCACATTTATCTAATCCGAAGTCCATACCTATGTCGTCACTGAAGTATTTTACAATATTGAGGAGGCCCTTCAATTATTATTATTATTATTATTATTATTTCCCTTGATTTCTGGCGTGTACTCATTTCTTTCCGGGTCCCGACCAGAGACCTTAGGTCAGAAATGGCATCATGACATTTTCCACAATTATAAAAAAATACAAAACATATTTTACATAGACAAAGTCCTTCGTAAGGTGTGGGATGTACTCGTGAAAACAATTTTTTGCATTTCTTTAAGGCATGGGCTTCCAGGAATCCCTTCAATGAGTCTATTGGAATCTTTTTCGGTCAATCCGAGGGCTCCAACTACAACAGGGATTGTTGATGTTTTCATGTGCCACATTTTTGTGATTTCGATTTCAAGATCCTTGTATTTTGATAGCATTTTGAAGATCTTCGAAGATACATTGCAGTCTGCAGGGACTGCCATATCAATAAGGAGCCAATTTGTTTTTTATTTGCGGTCTCTAATAACGATGTCTGGATAATTAGCTTTGATTGTTTTGTATGCATGTATTGTGAAATTATTATTATTATTATCATCAACGAATACAAGCTCCGCCATGATAGACTGGCTTTTCGTCTGCATTGGTGCTTATGTTGAAAGGATGAACTTGAAGTCTTTCTCAATCAATCCGAGGGCTCCAACTACAACTTGAATAGTTGATGTTCCCATGTGCCACATTTTTGAGATTTCGATTTCAAGGTCCTTGTATTTTGATAGCCTTTTGAAGATCTTCAATGATACATTGCAGTCTGCAGGGACTGCCATACCAATAAGGAGGCAATTTTTCTGTTTGCTGTCACTAATAACGATGTTATTATTATTATTATTATATTTTGGCTTCTGTAGGGGATGCAATTTAAATTAATCTACATGGCAAATTGAATCTTACAATTAATTTTTATAATTTTATATTTTGCTAATCGTGGTCTAAGTTCTTAATCTACATTGTCATAAACAAAATGATTATTTCTGGTCGCAATGCATATTGCAAAACTCCATTTTTTTTTATTTTTTAATATGATTGTATAGTTATGACATTGTAGTTATAGTTATGACATAGCAAGTTATGACGTTTTTCAAAGGCCAGTTGCTTACATCGGCTTCTTGACTAGAGATCATTTTAAGACCCTCGCATCCTCACAACCCAACGCAGCCCAACGCCACACAAGACGAGCAATTCTCATCGTAGACATTTTGATTATGATCGTAGATCGTGATCCACAGACAAAATTTCAATAAAAAGAGCGATTCTGATTTTTATCGTCATCGTCAATTGCTTCATTATTTGTTTTTACTTCTTTTGAAATATAAATTCCCCTAAAAATTCAAGAGCAAGGAAAAGGTTCAAATTCTCTAAGACGTAAAATAGCCTTGTGCACCAAATACAAATGCCGTCTCGAATATTCATATCTGTGGTTATTTTTTTAAAAGCGATGCATTTTAAAAAAAAAAGGTTTGTTTCGTCCAAATTCGTCTTCAAGACATTTCTCCCAATGACAGCAGCCAATAGTTTGATCGCTAGATACAAATGGAAATCAAAATGGAAAATATTTTTATACGAGATCCCAAATTTGCAGAGACAAAATTTTAATACTCAGTGCGGTTCTTCAATATCTGATCATCATCAATTGTTTCAATTTTTATTGCCTCTGAAATGTTCAAGAAAATTTCGAAAACAATAAAAATGCTCAAATTTCGTGAAAACAATAAATTTATAAGCAATGTATTGTAAAAATGCAATCCATGCCAAAAATTATTTGGAATCCTATCAAAGATCATATTCAGGTTTTAAAAATTTTGGAACCTAAACTAAGCTTTGACTAGTACAAGGCTACTAAAGTGGGCAGATTTTTCTAATAAGATTTCTCGAATATTCACGCCGGTAAACTTAATAAATAAACAGAGCGTCTACTGAAATACAAGTATCCACTAAAAATAACATTTGAGTAAAAAAAAACTGTCAGATTATTAAATAAAAAATTAATTCCTTTCTTTCTAATAACTATAGCGTTTTTTTTTTATATAATAAATTAATATAGTTGAATGACATTTTATACACTGTTAGGGACATATATGAGGTACAAAACTCACTCGATGTAGCCACCATTGGCGGCCACCACTTTCCCCAGGTGGGACCGGAATCTGGAGCAGGCCTTGACGACGACGTCCCTATTCATGTTTGTCATGGCGTCCATGATGGCTGCCTTGAGAGATCTTTGGTGTTGTTGTAGGACTTGCAGTTCACTACCTCCTCCAAGACACCCGACAAAAATAGTCGAGAGGATTGTGAACTAGCGATGAGAGGGGTCCATAATTCAGGCGGCCAGTGGTACGTTGAGCAAGTGGCACCTCTTGATCACATAAGATTTATAATTCAAGTCCTCCTTGATAATACACCCGATTGATCGCTTGCTGGTGCCCATTTCCTTGGCGATTTTCCTCGTGTTTTTACTAGGGGTTTCCTTGACAACTCTGGCAACGAACATGGGCGTCATGGTGGCGCCAGAGCACTACTTTCCCTATTATGGATAAAAAAAAGTTGCCTCGTTTTTATGGTTGTCAATTTAGCTCTTATCCTTTAGACTTCCTCATTTATCGCATACACAGTCCATGGTATTCTCAACATTCGCCGGCGGTAAAATAACATCTCGATTGCTTCAATTCATCTTTTCATATGTGATGAAATTGTCTGGCATTCACTGCTACATGGGGTGATAGGCATCTCATAGACGCCCAGCACTCTTTTCTTCAATTCTAATATTATTTTACGATTCCTTTGTACTAGGATTACCAAAGTAACTGATACTGTTCACTAGGATCGCTGGAAAGATTTAGTTGGTTGGTTGGTTGCTTGCTACTGTTTAATGGCATATCAATACCTGTATGGGTTATTTAATGCCGAAATCTAAATATTTTTAACACAGTTTTATGGCTTCAATTAAACGTATTTTGAATGCAGTTGTATACATTCAACTGCAGATAAAATGGGTTGTTGGGCATTTTTCTATAAAAAGTATTGTTGCTATTTCTATTAGAATGTGTATATATTGTGTTTTGTTTTCGTTTAGGGTCTCACTATTTGCCCATAGCTGGGACCCTAACAGGTGCTACCACCACGGGTTAGGGTGGACCTGGGAGCAATTAAGAGTTGGTTCCACGCTTCTCAAAATTTCTATTCTCCCGATCAGAGGCCTTGATTGTATTGTGGTAATTTTTCAGGACTCGGAAAGATTGGGGGTTGGAAGGGAAAGCATAATTACATGAGAAACAAATACTATTTTATTTTTCTTTTCTTTTTTTTTTTAACAAGATCTATGCGATAAAATCGGTCGTTTACACTAAAAAAAATGTCCGTTTTACAAAGAATAATATTAACATGAGAATTATACACAAGCGTATGGTTTGATTTTGTATTCGGAAAGTTTGTATCTTGCTGGTGTTATCTGGATAGGATGTGCCTTACGCCAATCAGATATGTCTGCAGGAGCCAATGTTGTAGGTTTATAGGTGTAACGATATAGCCACGGATGTTCATACGGTGGCATCATATCTAATAAAAAGACAAAGGACGTATTTGTGTTTCTAGTATTAGATTAATTGTTTTGCAATTGCAATATATATAATATTAAGAAAGAAAGATATTGGGGGTGCATTTGAAGAAGATGTTTGAAAACAACTGCTTTAGTACCTGATCCATTTTCTGGAAAGGAGATTACCCTATTTCTATGTCCATTCGAAGTTCCCTTTTGCTTTCTGTTGTCTGTTGTTACACTGCTCTGATCTCATATCTTCGGATTCCTCTCTCGTGACTAAAAGTGAAAGAAATGGCGATGGAAAGATTCTATTGTGGCAATTTTTCAAGTAGATACGAATTGCCTGTATTGAAAATTAGTATGAGGAATCCTGACCTTTGCTGAACTTGAACCTCGACGAGTGGCTCCAGTGGAAGACGAGCAATCGGTTTAAACAAGAAACAGGCCAGCTAATGATAAACATTTTTGGCAGAGCCCAGTGAGATATACTTGTTAGTTGTTAACTACCAAAAAAAAAAAAAAAAACTTTGACAGATGGCCACACACACACACACGTACAATCACATACACACGTACAATCACACACACGTACAAAGAGACAATTTCTCTAGAACACACATATTTCTGTAATTTGGCATTCACTGTCACACATTGTAGGGTAGAGACGTTTCTCTCTTACATACATACATTCCTTTGCAATATACTTTTACTCTATCTTTCACACTCTTTTCTCTTAAACAAACACATTTTTTTTCTTATATACTCACACATTTTCTCGTTTTTGGCACCTACCCACATACTCGCTCGTTTACAAACACAGATGTTTCTCTGATAGACATGCCCTCTTCTTTACAATACATTTTCTACTTTTTTTTTTTCTCACGCGCACACACTCTTTCATACACATACATCTAAATACGCACGTGTATACTCTCACACCCACACATACGCATATATAAATGTCGCCTTTAATTCGAATAATGGTTTTATTATCTTTAAGAATCGATTTATTCGGGCAAAACATTTTTCTTTTTCGTGAGATGCTAAAAATAAGGTGACATGGCACCCAGTGAGGATCGAACTCACTATTCAATCGTCATTAATGTAGCGAGACAAGCTCACGAACCATTACACCGTCGAAGTGCCCATATACGGATTCTCTAAGCGTAGCTTAAATGTGGCACAAGGTCAAACGTATGGCGCTCCAAGTGATGATCGAACTCACTACTTGGTTGTAATTGATCTGGCAAAAGCAAGCTTACCAAGCATTTATATCATGTCGGAATGTTCGATAAGCGACGCTAAATTATAAGCTAAAATATAAATAAACAAAAATGTAAAAATATAAACAAACAAACAAAAATATTTCTGGACAATTTATCTCGTGGTTCTAGCAGTTGGGTTTATTTCTTATTTCCACTGATGCTCGCCTCCCCCGTGGCTGGCCTGAACCGGAAAAATAAAAAATAAATAAAATAAGCTTTTCGAATGCTAATTAAGGCTGCTAGTGTTATTGCCAAAAGAAATAAAAGAATACAATAGACAGAGAATGTGAGCAATGAGGAAGTTTTAAAGGAAATATAAATAAAAAGGATATTTATACTTAGAATCAGCTAGACACAGTTGAAAGTTCTAGGACATAAACGAGGAAAGAGGGCTTGGAGAATTTAACACTCACATGGCATATAGAAAACATAAACCACAGAGGGAAACATCATATAACCTAACAGCGTATGACCTAAATGGATGGTAGGACGAAGAGATGGGTGGGTAGTAAAAAATCAAATATTGTTAAGGGCTATAAACGATAGGAAGTTGTGGAGAGCGATGATTACACACGTCTTGAATGGATATCGTATATAAAAGATTTAAGGTGGGCAAATATATAGCCACTTAGAAAACTGGCGTATCATAATCTTTATACTCATCTGGATTTGGGCTTCTTAATAATATATATATATATATATATATACAGTGTACAGTGTAACCCGGATATAAGAAACCCGGATATAAGAGAAACCCGGATATAAGAGAGATTTTCTCTGGTCCCAAATTAGAGCCTGTGTTAATGTATATAAATTAGACCAAACCCGGATATAAGAGAAACCATGATATAAGAGACTTCTCCGGTCCGACAACTCTCTTATATCCGGGTTACACTGTATATATATATATATATATATATATATATATATATATATATATAATAAACGTGTTTTAAGCTCGTATGTACTCACGCACACTCTCCTTATTCGGAAGAAGCGGCTTTCGTAAAGCGGGGAGGACGAGGAGAGGAACTAGAGAAAGAGGAGAAGAAATAAGAAAAAAAGGTGGAGGAGGAGGAGAAGTGGGAAGAGATAGAAAGGGAGGAGGAGGTAAAGGAGGTTTCAAGTTTGTCAACTCGTTTGCCACCAGCAATTACTCTCGGCTTTTATCAGACGTACTCCTCCCTGTTTTTCTCAATATTTTCACTCACACCCTCTTTATATAATTTGTTGTTTTTCCCTCTCTATCGCACTGTTACTACACTATTCTTTCTTTCTTTTGAGGCTTGACTTTTCTCTCCTCTCTTGGTGTCTTTATTATTTCCTTTCTTTTTACCATTATTCTCCCACTTTTGACCTATCCTCTTTCTTCGTAATGATTTCACAATTAACAATTTCGTTTCGCTGTTTCTTTTCTACAATTTCTACTTTTCGCTTTCACTTCTCAGCTCTATTTTAACTATCGATTTAAAACTGATTTCCTTTTTTTTTAATTCCATCTCTCGCATTTCATCACAGTTTCTACTACTTAGTCTGACACAGGGCCAAATGATAGAGAAAATTGGAGTAGGAATATTTTGTTACATTCATATTCCACATGTATAAAGTGCCTGTCTGCCCTGAGTGAAATGTTTGCCTAGGAATCGAATACCGACTACTGGTGCTGGTCCAAAATACGAAACCTCTTCACCGAACTCGACAAAGTCACTAAGCTTAGCTTTGTTCGAGGTAAATAAATATAGCGGGAAAATAACGGGTAGGAAGTTTTAGTTGCACCAGACATCAAATCGCTCGGGTTCGGTTATCGATCAATGGTACTGGTCGGAAATATTTTATCATGAGTTTGACATTTTCTGTTCATTTTTTTTTTTAATTTTATTTTAGCGATAATTGATTTTTTTTTTCATATCCCGGCTTTCAATGTTTGAATCATTGTAGTGTAGCTTCTGCTTAATCAATTATTTCCGATAAATTACTAAATTCTTGCTATTGAATTTTATTTTCCGAAACTTCTCCCACTTAAACTCTCCGTTTTACTTCCTCACTTCTTTTAAAGACACACTCTCTATTTATTTCATGCTTTTCTCTTACCCTTCTCTATTTCTTATTTTTCTCCTTCCCTGAACATCGCCGCTTGTAAATTCATCATTCTTTCTGATTTTTTTTTTGTTTCTTTATTTTTTTCTTTACTCACTGTCCTTTCCCTTTATTGGCGCAGCATAATATTACCCGCTCTAATTCTCATCCCTCTCTATTTGGCCTTGTGCCAGTCCTTGTTAGATATCTAGAGCTCTTCTTCCTCAATTAACTTCCCCTTTAGGCCACCCGCTCCGTCAGTCTTTCTAAGCCTGTCCTTGCCTATCTAACACTTGCCGCCTTTTTCCCCTGCTTTTCCGACTTACATCGCAGGTTTAGTGTTGAAAACTGGGTCACTAGGCCAATTCACACGCTCCTCTGAGCCTGGCCTCCCGGCTAGACACTAAAAAAGGGTCGGTAACGACCCCAGCTTCTAAACAGACATGTGACGGCATCATATGTACGTACATGTTGGTTGGCAGTGTGTTTGTGCTGGGACTTGACTGCGTGTGTTTGTAGATGGATTTTAAGAAGAAACTTACATATACGCTCAAAAATAAAATTCGCGTGTGTACTTGCATATAGATAAGAATTTACATATTTCTAAAAATTTGAATAATCGCTAAGATTATACTCCAGATGAAAAAAGTGTTATCCATCTTTTTCTAAGTTTCTTTTTAGAATCATCGTCCTCCTCATTAAAACAAACAATAAGACTTTTTGATATACGATGAAAAATAGAAGTTTAGGTTATTAATGTCAGTTTAATTTATGAATATTATTTTCATTTTGATTTAAAATTTAACTTATCGCTAAATAAATAAATAAACAAATCAGCTATCTCGGAGCCAAAGCAAATACCCACCACCCAAAAAAAAAAATGGTATCACATTGCTAGGGGTTGATTTGAGATATTGTAGTGTAAAACATTTAAGTCCAAGAGGAAGACTAGACCACAAAACAAGGGGAATTTTCCGTCGGGATAAAATCATTCTCTTTAGCCTTGTTCTATCTTTGTCACTGTAAAAAGTAGAAGCAAGTAGAGAGTATTGCACGAAAAATGACTCTTCTGTTTATTTCATTGCTTTTTTTATCTATATTATTTTTAGTCTTCTTTTATAAACGAGTTTTTTCTTTCGATTTACTTACTACTGTAGAGTAAATTATTATGATTTTTGCTTTGACGTTTTAGGTTTATTTATTATCTATTTGTTGATTGGTTGATCTAATATTCTTTTGGAATCTTTTTTTTACATTACGACGACCACAATTCTGCTTAACTCTTTTTAATTTGACATTTAAAACATCTTTTCTGATTTATCTCTCTCTCTCTCTTTATCTATCTATCTATCTATCTATCTATCTATCTATCTATCTATCTATCTATCTATCTCAGTCTATTCATATCTATCTATCTATCTATCTATCTATCTATCTATCTATCTATCTATCTATCTCAGTCTATTCATATCTATCTATCTATCTATCTATCTATCTATCTATCTATCTATCTATCTATCTATCTATCTATTCATATCTATCTATCTATCTATCTATCTATCTATCTATCTATCTATCTATCTATCTCAGTCTATTCATATCTATGTATCTATCTATCTATCTATCTATCTATCTCAGTCTATTCATATCTATCTATCTATCTATCTATCAGTCTATTCATATCTATCTATCTATCTATCTATCTATCTATCTATCTATCTATCTATCTATCTATCTATCTATGTATGTATGTATGTATGTATCTATCTATCTCAGTCTATTCATATCTATCTATCTATCTATCTATCTATCTATCTATCTATCTATCTATCTATCTATCTATCTATCTATCTATCTAATGTTTCTTTAATTATGAAGATTTCCTAATAATATCAGTTTTATTCTCATATCATCGTCGAAGCAACAGGGATGTGATTCTACAGGTGGATGCTGAAACGACCATGGACGGATCATGTGAGGAATGAGGAAGTCTTAAAGAAAACAGAAACTAGATGAACGCTTATACTTAAAATCAAATGAAATTTCTGCGACATATTATGAGAAATTTAGAAAATTTAACACTTAAATGACATAATGAGTTAAGTTGTGCGCAGAAGGAAGCAGTAAGTAACCTATATAACAGGATTGTTTGATTGGATGATGGCGTAAAGCGAAAGATGGGTGGTAAAAATTCAAACGCAGCTTAGGGATAGGAAACGGTGGAAAGCCAAGGTCGCCCACATCCTGAAGGTACACTGTACATAAAAGAAGAAAACTCCTTGAACATATCAAAAGAAGCAGAATTATTGTTCTTAAGGTAAATGAACTGCAGTAATTTTACAGGAAATTTTTTTCTTTCGTTTTTTTTAAAATGATAATTACTGACATTAAAGAAAAAATACATTTTAATGAATGCGTAGTGTATTCCGTTTGTTTCTGTATTTAAAAAAAAAATTAAATTAATTTAATTTTTTTTATTTTTAATGATATTTAAATTTTTAGCGTATTTGGTTGATTTCTTGTTTGATGTGCGGTTTCTATTTTGCGAACCCCCCAAAAACAATAAAATAAAATAAAATAAAATAAACAAAAAACGCCTGATTGCATTTCTCTTTGATTATCGTGGAGAGTTTAATGGCGACCTGTTAAGTTCTGAGGTCTTAAGATTTGCCCGTCATGAGTTATCGTTCTTGTCAATCTATTTATTTTGACTTCAGTCGAAATCGACCGGACGGGATGTCAGGCATCTGTAGCGTCAAGGGTCATTAGATCTTCTTAGGTTACAGTTCCCACGAGAGCAAGGTCTCTTCATTCGGTGATGCTTCCCAAGAAAGATATTTTGAGTAGATCAGTTGCTTACTGTATTATTAGCTTTTATTTTTATTTTAAATAAAAAGAAAATTGAACTCGTGGGTAAGCGAAAGGTTAAGCACTATCATTTTTAGGATTGATTAATTTCTGTCGGATGTCTGTGCTGCTTCCGATGGTATTTATCACAACTCCGTCTTTAATTATTTCTGACACCATTCCTTAACATTATCATCGGGAAAAGAAGAAAATGGAAAAGCGTGTAACGTAAATACTTTATTTCACAGATAAGCTACAAGATGGGTCCAACTGTAGTTATAAAAGGAAGAACTTGATCATCCACAATATCCAGGTAGGCTTCGGCATTTAAACGATTTTTATTGGTCCCAAGTCTCCTAATGTATGCCAAGGAAATATTCCCCCATACCATTACCCCCACTCTGAAACATTGTTATAAGGCAAGGTGCATCGATAGTGTTGTGGCCCTACAAACTGAATGTCGCCGTAGAAGTCGAAATTCATTAAACTAGGTAACGTCTACTCGATCTTCTATTGTTCAATCTGTATGATCCTTAACAGTCTCAGTTTCCTTCATATAATGACAAACGTAGCACCATGATGCCGTAGACTATCTGCTTCAAGGTTCGACGTGTTGCGCGTTTGCAGATGCTCTTAGGTTATTTGATTCACTATTTCTTTTCTATCAACTTCAACCAGTCTGATCATTGTATTCCGACTTCTTTCAAATGATTTCCTTCTACAGGATTGACTCTAACTTTTCTTTTTCTGACTTTTCACGGTGAGCTCCAAATGCGTGAAAATCCTTTTTTAAATACATGTCCGACTGGCGCCAACAACTATGGGACATTCAAAGTCTTTTAATTTATCTTTCGTTCACATGCTCATGTACGAAATGGAATCCAGCAAGTCGCCATGGCAACGTTTAAATGCCTATATTCATTAAGTTACTGCCACGTCATTGGTTGATTAGAAATTTGGCTAAAAGAGCATTTGTCACACGTATTTAATTAAGTGGCCAATGAGTATATATATATATATATATATATATATATATATATATATATATATATATAGGATTGGGTTTCTGATTCCTTATTTTCATTGTCTTTCGCACCCAATAACCTCTTGCGTCTTAGTGGCATTATCACCTTGCTTGGGGTGAATAATAATAAAAAAAGGTAAATGTAACGACCCCGACTGTAATTTGAACTCTGCTCTCCGATTTCTCATTCCGAGGCGCTATCCAATAGTTAGATAGATGTATATGTATATGTATGTGTCGATTCGGCACACGAAAAAGGGTTTAGAATCCTGATAATTTAAAACCCAGTCTTATAGCATTAAATAATGAATAATGTCAATTCAAAATGGCTTGTTGGTGAGAAGTATTAACAACCGTATATATGCGCAAGTGTCAGAACACGTTTGACAACATACAGCAGATATGGTTTGTTTTGTTTTGTTTTACGGTATATCAACCTCAATGGGTTATTTAATGACAACAAGATTTTTATTGCTGCTAATATTTTTTTTCAAAAATGTATTGCTGCTAAATGTATTGGCATTAATAATTTTTCCTCCCAAAAATTATTGCTGGTATTAAAGCTTATTTTTTCACTTTCATGGTGTTTTGACCCCAATTTGGGGGTTAAGTATTTGCCCATAGCTGTGACCTTAACGGGTGCAACCACCGCGGGTCAGGGTGGACCTGGGAACACCAGCAACTAAGAAGTGGTTCCACGCTCCTCAAAACCTCCTGATCAGAGCCCTCGTTGTCGGATGTAGTTTATCGTCTTACCCAGGACAACGGATGTAGTTTATTGTCTTACCCAGGACGGACAGCAAACATGATAGATTGATTTGTTTTTTACGGCTTTTCAACCCTTTGTAAATTTTAAATTGTTATTTAAAGCCAGAAAATATTTTTAGACTGTAAGAACTTTTTTAAGGTTGGCTTAGTGATACAATTCTTACTAATTAATCCATAGCTGGGGAGAAAAGAGGTCGATTCGTGCATTTCCCAAGAGTATTTGCGCGTAAGTGAATATAACGAACCCCACTGGAATTGGAACTCGGCTCCCAGATAAGAATTCCGGGGCATTACACCATCCGCACATCCAAGATTACAGCACCTATTACTCCCAAGCGGTCACCCATCAAGGTACTAACCAGGCTCAACGTTGCTTAACGACCGTACGGAAATCTGTGTTTCAACGTGATATTGCCGATATAAAGTAGGTATAGTTAAGAAAAAACACAGTTCATCTCTACTCTACCATGTGTCTCACGAATGAAAGCCTTGTGCCATACCTAGCGTAATCCAAATAAATCAATGTCTGTAAGATCCATTTTATTTTAACTCAAAATAAACAAGAAGAGATTTCGCGTTTTAAACGGATAATTGTTTTTCAGGCAGTTTGTGAATGTGTGTATGCGTGTGTGTTTTTATGTATGTGTGTATTATGTATGCGTGTATTTGTGTGCATGTGTATGTGTGCATGTGTATGTGTGTTAGCGTGTCAAGCAAAGAAATGAATGCGTGAGAACCTTTACGCGAATGAGCGTCTTATTTGACTTACTGTATTTATACAAACCACTATGTCTGTGACGTGTATTCTTCCCAGGGAGTCGTGAGTTTAAGCCTTACTCAGACATTATTTTTCCTCTGCACACATATTATTAATTTTATGACACATGTCATTTAGAAGATTCCCAATTAGCAATTTACCTGATTTTTATTCATGTTTAATTTCCAGAAATCTACTCTTGTTATTTACGTTGTTCGGCCTGTTATCCTCATCTTTGTTAACATATTCACGACGTTTCGGCCGTTGTACGCTCCGGACTTTTTCAGGTGATTGGAATTTCGAACCGAACGCTTTAATTCGTCCCCCGGGGTAGATTGTTCTAGTTCCACGTACCATGCCTCTTCCGGATATCTCAGTAACTCAACTCTGCAAGTTTTTTTGTTTTTTTTCTCACCTCTGTTCTGCTATTGAACTCACAACTCTTTCGGTCAAGTCAATGGATTACCAACGCTTTGATTCAATGGACCATGTGTACTTGGGGAAACGCCGTGAATATGGTAACAAAGATGAGGATAACACTCCGAACATTGTAAATAGTGTAAATAATTACAATAACTCATCTCAGAAATATAAGCAGATAATATTATTATGGCTGAATGAATATAACCTCAGGCTTGTCGGTTGCCAGTCCACTTTTCTAACTTATGAGCCGCGCAAGAAAAGCAAAAGTCTGTTTTGAAATTTGTAACGCAGTAAAGACAGACGAGTTAATCAGAGTTCCCAATGTTGACCGACAGGAATATCTTAATAAAGAACAAAAAAATAAAATAAAATAAAATAAATAAAAATGGCGGAGTAAAGCCTTTACAATGCATTTACGTAGTAAATTGTCTGGTGACTCTGTTATTTTTTCAAAGCTCGTCTAAATTGTATAAATAGACTAATTAACCGAGTGTAAAATAGTAATGTTTTCAAAACAAACATGATTTTCTAATATAATTATTGATTCAACTATAACTTCACAATGATGATTTTTGTTAAAAAAGAAAAAGAATTAGCATCGAAAACTGTTTTGTCATTTCAGTTTAAAAAGCATCAACCACTTGTTTAGCAAGTGGATGATCCTGTTCGTTGCTGTAAGAACAAGAAGAACGGAAAAGACGGAAGAAGAAGAAGAAGAAGAAGAAGAAGAGAGAGAGGAGGAGAAGGAGGGACAAG
Organism: Acanthosepion pharaonis; assembly: GCA_903632075.3. Classification (NCBI taxonomy): domain Eukaryota; kingdom Metazoa; phylum Mollusca; class Cephalopoda; order Sepiida; family Sepiidae; genus Acanthosepion; species Acanthosepion pharaonis. The sequence continues at coordinate 735,812 of CAHIKZ030000572.1, read as the reverse complement.
ACGAAAGAAAATGAAGAAGAAGAAGATGAAGAAGAAAAAGAAGAAAATAAGAAAAAGAAGTAGAACAGAAAAAGACAGAAGAAGAAGAAGAAGAAGAAGAAGAAGAAGAGAGAGGAGGAGAAAGAGGGACAAGACGAAAGAAGATGACGAAGAAGAAGAAGTAAAAGAAAAGAAGAAGAAAAGAAGAAGAAAAAGAAGTAGAACAGAAAAAAGACAGAAGAAGAAGGGAGAGGAGGAAGATGGATAAAAAACGAAAGAAGAATACGATGAAGAAGAAGAAGAAAAAGGGAAAAAGACGCAAGATGAAGAAGACGACGTAGACGAAGAAGAAGGGAAACAGACGCAAGAAGAAGGAAAAGAAGTAGAACGGAAAAAGACGGAAGAAGAAGGAAGAGTGGAGGAGGAGGGAACAAGACTCGTGAAGAAGAAAAAGAAGAAGAAAGGAAAAAGACTCAAGATGAAGAAGACAACAAAGATAAAGAAGGGGAAAAAGTAAGAAGAAGTAGAAGGGAAAAAGAAGGAGGAAAAAGACGAAAGAAGAAATTGCTGTTATTAAAAGAAATTTGAATTTGTCTAGAAAGTGCACTGATTGCCAAATCACTTACGGTAATTTTGTGTCCAGGATCTGATAAAATTTCTCCTTGCTTAGCAGATCTGTTATCACAATGAGGGAGACATCAAAACCCAAAACGATAAAAGTAAAATCGTATGGAAGCTGAAGGAGATCGGCTAGTCTGTATGTTCAGACACGTCTGATGAAATAAAAGTTACGATTCAAAAATTTAAAACGTTTCTTCAGCGTCTTTCCCCCAAGGTAGATAATTGCAAAAAAAAAAAAAAAAAACCAAAAAAAAAACCACGCCCGCCTTTACAACTTCGCCCCCTTTCTTTCCTACATATATATAATTCCATTAATAAAAACATTATTTTAGTTGTTCAAGAGTCCAAAACGTGCTACACAGAATTTTTTCACTTTGTTATTAACTGCCTTCCCGATATATACAAATTTATATATCATATTCTCCAATGTTGGTTGTATTTGGGCAACATTTTTTTTTATTTATGCTCGTTTGATAAAAAAATGAATAAATAAACTATAAAAGATGAAGAACAAAAGTCATTTTCTGAAATAAATTTAACATTTAAATCATCAAATAACATTTTCAAATGCTTTCTTCAAGGTTTTATCCAATTTATTTTTGATGAAGAAATGCGTTAGTTTTTGCCTCTTTCAAGGCCATTTCAATTTCAAAGCATAAGATCACGAACTATATAAAAAAAAAAAAAAAACAAGACTGGTGTCGAAAAGTAGAACTACAGACTGAGTTGTTTTGTCGGCCAGGAAATGCTATCATCGATGGTATATTGTGTTATTTGTGACGAAGCCGTGATAATTTAAATGTATGTTCTTTGTACGAAAACAACAAACAAGCCAACAGAAATGAATTATCTGTCTCTATTTCAAAGATGAGGTATTGTAACTATTTACACTATTTAAATCATTTAGACTGTTGTCCTCGTCTTTACTGCCATGTTCACGACGATTCGGGTGTTGTAGGCTCCGGCCTTCTTCAGGTGATATCTGTTGGAATTTTGAACCGAACCTTTTATTTAGGTCGAATTCCAGGAAAGGAATGGCACGTGGAATTGGTACAATCTATCCCCGTAGACTGAATAAAGGGTTTGGTTCGAAATTCTCACTACTATCATCTGAAGAAGGCCGGAGCGTACAACGGGCGAAACGTCGTGAATATGGCAATAAAAATGTATTTAGTGTCAATCGTTATCTTGTGTCTTCTTAATTCTTTTTCTGTCTGAATTTCTAGGAGGAGGAGGAGTTATCATTATTTACATTATTTATATTCGGACTATTGTCCCCATCTTTGTTGTTGTTATTACAACGTTTCGGTCGTTGTGCCATCCTCCCTTCATCAGGCGTATATCGATCTGCAGGGAATTCTGAACTTAACCCTTTATTTAATCTACGAGGTAGACTGTTCTCGTTCCAATGTCCATGTTTGGAGTCTAGTTCTTATTTTGAATATAATTTTATTTTATTTTATTTTTTGTACAGTGAGGGTCACCCTTTACAAGGCCCGGGGGACACTCGAGGTAGAGGGTTACGTTACGATTTGTGTGTATAGGTGAGGGAGATAACAATTAACGATTGAATAGGTTAAGATTGTAGTGATCAAGGAAACAGCCAGTTGGGAGTTGGTTCCATAGTGCAGTGGTTCACAGGAAGAAGCTGTTCAAATGGAACCTACTTCTCACTGGTGGAATAACGAGGAAATGTGGGTGGTTTCCTACTATGTAAGTGGCATGGCATGTTCTTACTGAGTAGGTTTGCCTTGGTGGGACCAGGGAATGAAGTTCGTCCAAGCACTTTCCAGTAGTAGTAGTAGTAGTAGTAGTAGTAGAGCAGTGAGAGACTTATCACATCCTGCCTGTGGGAGAGAGGTTGAAGGGTGGAGAATAATTCATCACCTACAACGTATTGGAGATGCTTTTGAACTCTGTCAAGGTTGGAGAGTGAGGTCTGGGCAGCTCCCACCCAAATATGACTACTTCATTTCTGGCCTGATCTGGCTCTTGTAAAGATGGAGGATAGCAGGAGGAGTCTGGTAATTAATGGAAACCTAAAGGACGCTGACCATTTTATCTGCATCCTTAGCATCGGATCGTAAGTACGAGTTCCACTTGAGTTTGAGGCCCAACAGTCTTTCAAGGCACGGTGCGTTACCGAGCGGACATCCGTTCATCTTGATTGGTGTGGTTTGTTTGGGGAGCAGATCGGTGATGATGGAACGTAACTAGCTCGGTCTTCGAGGCATTGAATGTAACTAGTCCATTGTATAGTTTGTACAAGATTGGGAGAGAGAGATCAGTCGCCAATCTCTGACCATCGAGAGGTACGCTCGTATCGTCGGCATCGATGTTTACAAACGATCTTAGGCAGATCATTTATATATAGATCAAAAAGAAGGTTGATCCAAGGAGTGACACCTGTGAGACGCCTGCGTTGACCGCTAGGCCACCGGAGGACTGGCCATTAATAACTACCTTCAGGGACCTACCTTTTAGGAAGGGTTTTATGATCGAGAAGACCCTTCAAGTGATTCCATAACCGGAGAGCTTGTGTATTAAACCTTTATGCCACACCTTGTCGTATGCCTTTGAGATATCTAGTGCTATGGTCTTCGAGCTGTGTTTGTCGTCAAGAGCCCCATTGATTCTGTGAATGATGGTAGTTAAGACATCGGCAGTGGATTGGGCCGACCGAAACCCATACTGCTTGTCGCTGAAGAGGTTGTTCTTTTCTAGATGCCCTACGACCTTCTTATTGATTATGGCCTCAAAAAGCCTACTGAAGATATTGAGGAGACTGATGGGTCTGTACTGGGAGGAGGAAGATCGTGTATCCGCATTCTTGAAAACCGGGCATACTTTTGACACTTTCCACTGGCTTGGGAAGGATTTCTACTTCAAGAATCGGTTGAATAATTTTGCTAGGAATGGGGATGATTCCAGGTAGTATAAATTCTGTTCTTTTATTGTCCTTTCTCCTTAATAATGCTTTTTTATTAGATTCCTTCACTCCCAGTAACCTCTTGTGTATTAGTGGCTTCATCACCTTGCGTTGGGTAAAATGATAAAAATGATTGATATTACATAGCTGTTTAGCATACTTTTTCATGTTTCTAACTAAATTTTCCTTTTTTTTTTCTAATATTATGTTCTATATTTTTATATATACCATAATTGTCAATAGGAATTACTTTTAGTTTTTTGAAAAGTGAATCTTTTATTTGTAAATTTGTTACAACTTGTATGATTTAAGAAAACAAAAGAATTTACAGGACAAAATAAAGAAATATTGACAAAGAAATAGTGTGAACAAAGTTTTGGTATCCAGTGTGGTTCAAAATTGTTGAATTCAGTTATATCTATTAGACTGGCTTTCAGCCAAGGCTAGAGAGCCCGATCTACATTGTTATTTAACCCATAGGAGAGAAGAGACGGATGCCTTTCTCAAGGATATTTTTGTGAAAGTGATCACAGCAGGGATTATTTTTAGTGTATGAAGCTAATGGTTGGTTGCAGTTCTTAAACTAATAAAACCTCATTTTTCAGTCAAAAACATGTCATTACCTACAAGCATCCTTTTAACCAAACCCATTATGTAATAACCAAAAAAGGTTAGATATAAATTTATCCCTGTGCCTTCTCTAAATCTATTTTCATGGCGATTGTTCTAATGAGCTTTTCTCTTTGGCGCCACATGAATTTGAACGTGCTACTAGATTGGCAATTAGGTCTCATTGTTTTACTGATGAAAAAATTCTATGTAACCGCAACTTCCAATTTAATCATTTCTTCTCTCGCACTTCTCGTCTGTGGAACTCTCTTCCGATTTCTTGCTTCCCTGTCACTTACAAATCTTCAAAGATTTAAATTCAACGCCAATCGCCATCTTCTGTCTTCTTGAAACATGTTATTTTATTGTCCTTTCTCCTTAACGTCTTCTCATTTTCTTTCACACTCAATAACCCCTTGCGTCTTAATGGCGTTATCGCCTTACTGTGAAATGATCAAAAAAAAAAAAAATTTTTAGCTCTTTTTTCAAACGTGTAGCACAATTCTATAAATTCACAGACCATTTGTCTGGAATGAAAAATTAGAATCAGTTTAGTTCGGATATTTCTTTTAATGAAAGTCCGGAAAATTGCAGTACGGATAAACGAGAAAGTACTGTAACAACAAAAATTTCATAGAATATTTATTATGGGACTTAGTTTTGTTTGTTTGTTTTGTTTTACGGTATATCAACCTCAATGGGTTATTTAATGCTGACAAGTTTTTTTTTATTGTTGGTAATATTTTTTTTTAAAAATATAGTGCTGGTAGTAATTTTTTCTTCAAAAATCTATTGCTGGTAATACTTTTTTTTATTTTGAAAAATGTATTGATACTAATTGTTTTTTCTTCAAAAATGTATTTCTGGAAATTTTTTTTCTAAAAATCTATTGCTGGTAATAATTTTTTCATCAAAAATTTATTGCTGGTAATAATCTTTTATAAAAATGTATTGCTGGTATTAAAACCTATTTTTACACTTTCATAGTGTTTTGACCCCGATTTGTGTGTTAGCTATTTGCCCATAGCTGGGACCCTCACAGGTGCTAACACCCCGGGTCACGATGGACCTAGGAACACCAGCAATTAAAAGGTGGTTGCAAAACTTCCCAATCAGAGGCTTGTTGTTGGATGTTATCATTTATCCAGGACGGTTATTATGGCGCTGCAACATCTTTTAAGTACAATGGATCCCTAAACGTTCAAATAAATACGAAGTAGTTTTTTGAATCAACCATTGGCCGGATTTAAAAATGCCCGGATGATAAAACTTTCACTTGTAAGTGATATAACATCACAAAGTTTACACTAACCAAAGCCAATTGAAGTAAATGATGACAACATTATTGTTGATTGGACTTCAGACTGCCCAGTAAACTGATCCACATCTTAGTATTTTTTCTTAAAATGAACGCATAATTGTTTAATACAAAGGAATTAAATCAGACTCGTCACCAGAGTGTTTTGAGTTGAGGCCGACGTTTAAAATTCATATTTATTTTCACGTGGCTACGAAATGATTTTTCTGGTAAAGGGCCTGATTAAATCTTATCGAGTTGTCAAATACATATGGCCATTACGTACAATAGTTAGACTTTCTTGCAAGGTTGTTTAATTATTCAGGCTAGACAATCAATCGACCTTTATTCAGTAAAACGCCAACATAAACCTATAAAAATATTTTGAAAACATTTCGAAAAGAAATGTACACTCGAAGAGAAAAAAAACAACTGGGCCAGGCCCCAAATGGTAAAAGATTAAGTTCTAATCGCCTTAGCAACAAAAGAATGGTAAATAAATAAGTAAGAATTAGGCAGATAAAGGAACTTAGTATAGGAGGGGTTTTTCCTTTGAATTCTTTAACCTTTCGAGTCTTGTGAGCAAACCAGCAGATGTTTATAAAATACCAGCCAATGTTGTTCTATTCAATGAGGATGTCTTCAAACAGTTGATGAGTAGTTGAAAAATGTTTTCCGATTAGTTTGCGTTTAATGTGAAACCATATACTTTTTCTAGGTTCAGTCCTGGGCTCGGGCCAGGCTAGGCCAAAATTTGACCTTGATTGACTTGTTCACAGGCCATATTTGCTGGTCTTTGCAGAGTGGGCAGGAATATTGTTTTCTTGAAAAATAACATCTGACCGTTCCTTTTTAGAAAAACAACATTTTCATTTGTGGGAAGCAAGTTTTTCTACAACATGTGGAGCGAAGACGGAAATAAACACCAAGACAGTCAATAAGTAAATGACAAAAATCGTTTCTAAGTCGGAAAATTTGTGCATCCTTCCGTTTAATAAATTAATCCTTTAAAAATAAACATTCAAAATTTTTCAACCAGCAGGTCGCGTTCCCGCTGACAATAAAACCATGCTTTATGATCCCATTGAACAGTATATAAGCAAAGCTTATAGACCAAACAAACCAGTAAAGAACGGCAAGTGACGGCAACTGTTCACGATAGTGCTTAAAAGCTCATTCACCCATCTTCCTCACCAAGCTACGTGACACTTACACTTTCCTCTTTTTTTCTCCCTTTCCTCTATTTTCTCACACGTACACGCGCAGAAATCGCATTTCTTTTCATTTCAACAAACAACTACAGATAAGGAAGTACAAGAAATTTACTTGTTAATCAGTAATAATTATCTTTAAGTATTTCGAAATTTGTGTAAATGAATGACAGAAGAAGATTTAGGAGAGGAAACACAAAGACAAAATTTATTAAGACATTGTGGAACGGCAACGTCCTAAAATGCCATGGCAAATATAAGAAGATCATGACTCCCAAGCATTCATTTTTATCATTTCAGGTTTAATATACGCACACACACATACACACACACGCGCACACACACACACATATATATATATTCATCCACAAACAAACTGTTTCGCTGTATCACAGCTCCTCAGTGTGGCTAGACGTCCGACTGCTTCAAGCCGGGATGGAAAGACGACTGATTTGACATCAGTCGGATATCTTACCTCTAAAGCAACGTCGCACTGCAGAAAGGAAGGGAATTTTAACGTTTTTCTCTATACGAAATGCGCCTGCGGCTCGGAGAACTCAAATCATACGTGAAGAGTAATGCTTAATATAAGTATAGGGTGCGATAGATAAATTGTTGTCTAGATTACGCAAAAATGAAAATAACACTGACATCTCATTTAACAGAAAAGAAATTACTAAAATTCCGCAACAACATCAATAAAATCGGAATTGGCTTCAACCATGGCCTCCAGATGACTTTGGAATCTTCTGGACGGTCTCTTTGCTGCCATTATCCTTGCTTTCAGTTCATCTTTGGGGTTACAAGGCGTTTTGTTCATCTCTCGCTCAACTGCGCCCCAAATATAATAATCAATTTTATATATCAACAAACAGTATTTATAAAAATAGTATAACAAATTGGCAAAAAGTTTTTATGACGCATTTCATCGGTTAGGATTTAATCTAACTGGAGTTTGTTGATGTTGTCACGAGTGACAACATCAACAAAAGTCCATATATATATATATATATATATATATATATATATATATATATATATATATATAAAAATAATGAAGTCCGTAAGTGGAAAGGATAATCCAAGGTAGGTCTTTTTTAATATAAAATATTACAAAGATATATCCATAAAAAGAGAGTATATATATATATATATATATATATATATATATATATATATATATATATATATATATATGTAGTGCAATATGATATACATCAAGGAAAAAACTTAATGCATCATTGAAAACACGGTTATAAATTATTGTCGAAATAAATTATAATTTATAATCGTTTTCGGTGATGCGTTAATTTTTTTAATGTATACATACATACATACATATATATATATATATATATATATATATATATATATATATATATATATATATATTGTTCATATTTAGGCAGCAATTTTTCATTGATGCATGTTTCATTAAATAATATAAACAAATTTTGTCTATTTATTTTAAGTAAGTTCCTTTCATATTGTCTGATAAGCTTAATAACATTATCATTGAAGGACGAAAGGAAATCTCCATATTGATACATATTTTTTAATCCAATCTAAGCTTTCGGCTTACATAAGCCATTATCAAAGATGACAATTACTTTTCAATATATCAACCAATACACGGAACATTAATGATAGTCTGTTTTTGTTGCATGAACAATTTCAAAGCAATACGAGACGCGGAAGCAAAAATCGCGTCGCAGCTCGTGACGTCACACATGACCACGTGAGAGTGAAAACGAGAAGTATTAAGTATGGGAAGCCGTTGGTATAAACCAATGGCATCTGTTATGAATTATAGGCATTTAAGAATATTTGTGGAGATTTCGTAGTTTATTTTGTTCATGTTAGATTTCAACTGTTTTATGTATATAGCTTCAAGAATTTTTAGTTTTTGTTTATTGTTTTCATGTTTAAGTATAATTGTGTTTTCAACAAGGATTTTCCGGAATTGTGTACGCGACCAGGCATGTTGTTTTAAATACCTAAAAATGTTAGAGTTATCATTCAAATGTATTGAAAACTAATTGTCATCTTTGATAATGGCTTATGTAAGCCGAAAGCTTAAATTGGATTTAAACATGTATCAATATGGTGATTTCCTTTCGTCCTTCAATGATAATGTTATTAAGCTTATCAGACAATATGAAAGGAACTTACTTAAAATAAATGGACAATACTTGTCTATATTATTTAATGAAACATGCATCAATATATATATATATATATATATATATATATATATATATATATATATATATATATATATATGTGTGGCCCTTTCAAAAATGTGGATGGTTCTGCACAAAACCTTCACCACTATAATCCAATCACATGTGCTGGTGTCAGCTGTCTGTTCCTAGGAACTGAGTTGCTTGACCTTCATACGTCGAATACGACAGGAGAGTTGAATATATATATATATATATATATATATATATATATATATATATATATATATATATGTATATAGGCACAAAAACTACTAGAAAATGTAGAAGAATGGTGAGTTCAGTATATCACACTATGAAGAAACTGATCCCCCTTTTGCCATGTCTTATCGTTACAAGAGTCAAGTTAGGCGAAAAATGGAGCCTTGCTTTTATATTTGGAGCGGAGCTGCCCAATCATCACTTTTCAGTCTTGATCGAGTTCAAAATCGTTTCGTCTTGTCGGACAAGCCTTATTCATCATTCTGCAACGATTTTCCCGCTTGCTCTCTCGCCTATTTACATGGCAAATGTTCAGATAATCGCTCCATTCTTTAGTTCAACCAGTTCAGACCTTTACTGAACCCTTTTAATCTTGACCTCTTCATGTCAAGGGTCAATCGTTATCCTCATAGCCTTCATTTCCTATCACCTCCTCTTCCACTCACATCTCCCACCTCGTTTATTATTTCAATTGGAACACTCGACCTTGAGTGGCTTTCGAGACTTGTATCTGGGGGAAATTTAAAAAATACAGAACAATAAAGTCTTTGTGTCTAATGAGTAAAAATTGTCAGTGCCCGTTGTGTATGAAATGGCGCGCAAAATAATTTTATAAAAAAAATAACTATTTGTCAAGTTTCATAAATGAAGATTCAATTTCTTTTTTTTTTCTTAGGTGGTGGTGGGGGGAGTTCCATTAGGGGTCAGCTCTCTTATGACACGCTAGTTCTTCTTTAAACCCCTTGTTTATTTTTTCTGGTTTTGTCTTTCTTGCATTACGTGGAAATGAGAAAAGAGAGAAAAAGAGAGAGATAAAGAGACGGGGAGAAGGGGAGAGAGATGGGGAGAGTGAGAGAGAGAGAGAGAGGGTGGAAACAGCGAGGAACTAGCGAACTTTTTCAAATAGATGGTAGAACTTGGATCGGGAGGGATAGTAAGGGTAAAACATTGCTTAGTGAGAGGGCTACGAAGGATATAAACTCGCCATGATCGTCCATGTCCTGAAGGGACATGGCGCATAGAAGAAGTGCTTTCAGAAGGCAATTCTCTTACTTGGTTCATCCCCCGCTCACAGCGTCTTGTTATGTCGAGTGCATGTACAGTCATTTGTCAGGTTTAGAGACAAAACATAAAAGTAAAAACTAAAAAAGCGTAATAATATAAAAAAACATAAGTTAAAAAAAAAACTTCGTAAAATAAATAGAGAGAGAGAGAGAGAGAGAGAGAGAGTGAGAGAGAGAGTTTGTATTTTTCATCACCCTCCTCTTTGACTGCCCCACCTCGCGAATCTTAAATGGTACATGACGTACTCGTTAGATTAAGGGACTTGGGTGGGAGTTTCTCATAAAACGATCCCTCGTCTTTAGCTTGACTACTACTCGTCTTTGCTTCTAGGTCTGGAGGTGTGGGTAGGCATAGAGCTTTTCACGTAGCTCGGCCCCACCACAAAGCTATAAAAGTGTCAACTTCACCCGGATGCATCCCCAATCATCACAAACTTTTTTGTCTCCCCCCCCCTCGCCCGATAGATTCGTTTCGTTTCTTTCAAGTTCACCATTTTGTTTTTGTCGCAAACCATTGAGCGGTTTTAGACGTACACTTCACTTATGTCTTTTACTTGGAATGTAAAGCAAATAAAAAGCGACAGACTGACAGGCTGGATCACACACACACACACACACACACACAGAGGGCCGGTGCGTACTACCACCGAACTCCCGACTGAATAAGGGGCAAGCTTGATTGGGGCCCGGGCAGTACTTTGTGACCCTCACTATCGTATCAACATTTGCTTTTCTCTATCTACATTTATATTTTTTTTTACTAATGTTCATCCAATACAAGACCCAAGAGCCACTCAATGTAGAAGGTTCTGTGTGAATTTCCACTGTGTGGAAATGTCAAGCGTTAGGAGGACAGAGCTGAAGCAGACTTTAAAAGAAACCTGAAAGGAAACCCTAAACAGGAAACAATGGATAAATCTCTACTCATGTTCAAAAGATCGGGGAGAAGTGTGAACCGGACGATAGTTGAACCTCTCTACTCTTATTATGTTACAAATTAAACTAAGCACAACTGACTATTAAAGGGTGAAAAATTTTCGCCCATTTTGATGTCATTCTGGGGTCGAAATTCGTGAATTTGTTTTGCTCATGCTAAGTTTTGAAAAAAAAATTATATAAAATTAACTATTTTTTCATCCATAATGTTGAATGTGTTAAAATTATTCAACTTTTTAACAAGAAAAACTTCAACTTGTGTTAAAAATGGCAGCAAAACATTGTTGATTCATTTAAGATGGAATGATCTATTATGACATGTCTCTAATTTGTATTTAGATACATTATATTTATTATTTCTAGTTGAATTGTTCACCTATATTGCATATGATCCATTATTGTACATAATTAGGTTACAATAAAATTTGCATTTTATATGAATACAAACTTATAAAAATTGAGATGTAGTAGAGAGGCGTAGATCATAGGTTCGAGGGGCACGAGAAACTTACACCGTTCCCCACACTCACACACACACACACACACACACACACACACACACACACACACACACACACACACACATGTAGTGGAATATGCGTGTATAAACGAAGAATTAAGAATCTTCAAACACGGATCTACAAATTTTAATAATTTTTATCTATTTGAGTCTTACTTTTCTTTGAAATTGAAAGAAATGAATTACAGACATTCACACAAAATGTTTTGTGCATCGGTTTTACACTACAACTGAATGGATTGTATTACTATATGATAAACAGAAAATGTGTCTATATGTGTGCAGATCTATGTGATACAGAGCTTACATTGTTTTCACTGTGTGTATGAAATTTTAGTCCTCAACCTGATGAAAAAAGGCAGGAAGTTAGTTGCTACTGTCGCCGCATATAAACAAGTTAGCAGAATGTCGTCTTTATCACTAAACATAATTTTTATAACATTGCATACTCAAATAAATATGCGAAAGATGTGAGTAATTAATTCCAGTTTCGTTTGTATAACAAACGATCAAACAAACACCCTGGTCAAAGGTTCACTGAAAGACTAGTTAGCGAAGAAGTATTGAACATATTTATAACAAAATAGTATTCGCCGGATGAATCTAATATTTAGAATTATTAATCTCAAGCATCTTGGTTAATATATATTTTCCCAATTTTTAAATATTCCTTTAAACGAGGACAGTAGTCCGAATAATATAAATATTGTGGATCATATTCTGAAGTAGGCCTCCATAATTTCATTTTTACGAGATACATTACCATCTACCAATTCAAAGAATACTGTGCGTCTCGTTCGACGTTGCTGGTTGGTTAATATATATGAATACAAAGATTCAAATACCTGGAGCCGGTTTTGTACAAAAATTGAGTTTTCAGTGACAGTAATCAAATATATTAGCATTTTTCTACAATTCTGAAACGGGGCTCCACATTTCTTTTTTTATTCCTCATTTTTCCTTGGGTATTGGTTTGTTCAACTACAAGCCGAAGTTTTCCAAGCAGTACCAGTATATATATATATATATATATATATATATATATATATATATATATATATATATATATATATAAATTCATGTTTCTTTGAATAATATAGAAATATCCTCTCTAGTTCCCTAATTCGTTTCTTGATTGTTAACATGAAATTCATCAAGGAAGGCGCTGTAGTTTTTTCCTACCCAAGTACTTTTGATCTCCTCCGAGATCATCCTCAGGGGTAAATTAGACAAACTTATTGTAACTGTGATTGTTGTGAAGGTGATTTTTAAAACGCGCTCTGTTATAATTATTTTAAAATAATTATAGTAATATACATTATTTATTACAACGTTTCGGCATTTCAGTATCTGTTTATATTTCTGAGATAGGGTATTATGTACACTATTTATATTATTCGAACTATTGTCCTCATCTTTGTCGCTATATTTATTACAACGTTTCAGCCGTTGTACGCTCCGGCCTTCTTCAGGTAGTTGGAATGTCGAAATTTCGCTTACTGTGGTAGGACACATGACACAGTGGATAAAGGCGTTGGTTAGATCCAGTTACAGGGCCCAAAGAGTGTGAGTTCAATACCAGGTTAAGGCCCTAGAGAACATGGAGAGGGGAATTAACAGGAAATAACTGATAACTGACATCTATTAGACATGGCACGTGGAATTAGAACAGTTTACCCCAGTGAGCGAAATAAAGGGTTCAGTTCGACATTCCAACCAAAATGTGACAGTCTATAGGCACCAGTTCTTTGGAAAAGTGTGGATGGTTCTTCTAAAGTCTTCACTACCATACATACATGCATATATATAATTGCTGAAACCTCCTGATGAATGCACGGGACGATTACAAATGTGCGTTTACGAAATTTTGGAGTTGAAATACTGAATATAACATCAATCAAGTGCTAAATTTCATTCGTGTTATTCTTATAATATATATATATATATATATAAAAGGTTAATGGTTAGAATTGAATGAAATGGACCTGGCAAAATCGCATGAGGCTACCGTAAGATTGAAACCAACATAGGGAAATCTACTGATCTCTTAATTTTAAAAAAATTTGAAGTTATATATATTTTTGTATATTTATCTTTTTGTAAAGGTGTGTGTTCCCTCTCAGTGTATGTCCCATCGAATTACGAGAAAATTACCATCGTCTCAGTAATATTTGTATGTATGTATGTATGTATGTATGTATGTATATGGGCGCGTAACGGAGTGGTTAGAAGGTTCGTTTTCTGGTCATAAAATCCGGGTTCTAATCACAGATGAGATAATGAGATTGAATTAGATAGATAGTAGGAGTAGGAGTAAGATAGATAGATAAAGAGACTGAGATAGATAGATAAAAGTAGAATTATAGACAGATAGATAATAGGAGGAGTAAGATAGATAAAGAGACTGAGATCGATAGATAGATAAAAGTAAAATTAGATAGATAGATAGATAGATAGATAGATAGATAGATAGATAGATAAGAGGAGGAGTAAGATAGATAGGAGAAAGCGAGACGGAATATTAAGACGGGAAATCGAAACATAAAAACTATAAAATAAAAAAAAATTCTAAGAAAAAGAAAGAAACAAAAATGGTAGGAAAGAAGGAAAGAAAGAAGGAATCACAGAGTCGAATAATGAAAAGAAAGGAAAACAGAAAAAATGAGTTAAAAGGCGAAATTTAAAAAAAACATTAAAATTAAAAATATATTTTACAAAGCGAGAAGAGATACTTTTATTATTATTATTATTATTATTATTATTATTATTATTTGTAGGAGTTGTATATTTACAGTAAACTTTCCTCTGCTGTTCCGATTTTGTTTGCTCGCACCCGAACATTCACTGATAGATTTCAGGAATCCCTACGCGGGTGCATACAACCACTGAAAGTAGTCCGTCTTGCTTACTCAGTCTAGCAGTACATGCACTTCCCAGTGTAGATATTGAATTCCAGTACAGTTTACTACGAGAAGAGGTCAGCGTTCGAACGAGCCGAGGCGTCTATCCGGGTCTACGCTTTAAGACCCAAAGCGAGTTGAAGCATTGAATAAAGAAAACGAAAAAGAGAGAAGGAATGGGCGTTTCGTTAGAAAATAATCTGTCTTTTTACGATATCACAGATTTTAAAATATTAATACGCTTTTTATAGGCGGAAGAAAAGTAGATTCAGATTTTGCATGTAATGGAATAGAAACTATTTTTGTTGCCTGGAAATTAGTTCTGTTGCATAAGCAAAGCAACATTGTTGTTGTGTCGGAGTTACCTCCTCCTTAATTCCCTTTTTGTCACTAGGGGTCATTCTCCCTACTGGGCGACTTCTGGCCTCGTTCTCTTTTTCCTTCAGGCCTCGTGCCGCATCCCACCTCGCGGGGAGGTGAGGTAAATCCTCTTTTTCATTTCTTCATTTCAGCGACTACAATGTAAGCTTTCTTAGGAGATAGCGTTACCCACTTGTGGGAAGACGCCATGAATATTATACACACATACACGTACGTACGAACATTCACCAAAATACGAACATTCACCAAAGAACAAACACCAATGTTACACACACACAAATGTTATTGTCCATTGTAAAATTGTTTTGTTTAATACATATATTTGTTTATACATATATCGGTTTTGTTTGTCATCTTTATCTTCAGTTAGACTTAATTCAAGTCCGCCATTTTCTTGTCGCTAGACCTTCTTCTAGCAGGAAAAATAAACGCATGTGTTTATCTTTCATCTTCACCCCCCCCACCCCGGTCCTCTACAGTTACACAAGTGGTTCTGCTTTTCCTGAGATTTCTAGATTGAAGTGAAAGTGAAAAACACGAATAGACATCTACATGGAATAAAAAACATGTTTCCCGTAAACTTTGTTAACTTTATTTTCACTTTGAACCTGTCATTGTAATTTAATTGTTTTATGAAAGTCTACGATATTTTATATATATATATATATATATATATATATATATATATATATATATATATATATATATAATTTCATCTATATTGTATTAAAACACCACTCTCTGATCGATATGATCCTCAGGATTCTACTTTTCAGTGTTTCGCCAAATAATTCTTGTCATTAACCAAACACGACAGCAAGGAAATGAGACGAATGGCCATGAAAATTTCTAAGATGGCGCATGGTGATAACTGAAAACCGGCCTTATAATCTGACATAAGAAGCGCTTTTAAAACAGTTTACAGTGCAAATTCTGTTTCAGCAATCCTGTTATACACGTTTATAAGTCACTGTTACTAAGTATATTGCATGACCCTACCTCAGCATTTTTTTTTTTTTTTTGCATTTTCTTCTCTGATTACTTAATCCTAGAACACTAACCATGGGTATATAGTACCCAGCGCAAATTTTCTTATTTTTAATTACAATTTTCAGTACCTGATTTTCTTACCTAAATAATATATTTTTCAGTTCCTATTAATGTTAACTCAAAGTACAAAATTTGAAGTGCCTGCATGTAAAATATTTCAAATAAAGATTTATATTTAATATTTTTTTTTTATATTTTCAAAATCGGGTATGATATACCCATTGTTAGTAGTGGTGTAACTTTAATTGATTGTTAGTGTTCTCGGGTTAAATCTCTACCTATTATACAAACCCTACTGTCTTAATTTTCAAGAATTAAAAGAAAGTCATCAAAAACATAAATAAGCAAATTCACTTTCACTACATGATATTTATTTCCTAAGATCATTTTAGCTACTCGTAATTGGTAACGGTAATATTAACTGTTTCTTTATAAGGAAACATTTGGTAATCATTCATCAAGCACCCAGTGTCATCCTCGGTCGAATGTTATGATAATAGATTAATTCGTTTGTTTAATGGCATATCAACTCCTTATGGGTCATTTAATGCCGAAATTTAATTTTTTTTTGTGAGCTTTGAAGTCATCAAAATATGATACATGTTATTCTCCTTTCACATTTGAATCCATTTTAGATGATACTCAACTTTTGGGCATATATATACTCGTGTGGACATAATTACTAGAGGCAATGGTATGTGTGGTATTTTGAAATACAGTTTGATTTCTTTAAGAAATTGAAGATTTTATATGGATCAATGTCAAGAAAATTCTTTCATGTTGGTAGTTTGGTTGGTTTTGTTTAGCGGCATATCAACACCTCTATGGGTTATTTAATGCTGAAATCTAAATATTTTGAACACATTTGTGTACCTTCAATTACAGAAAAAATGTATTGATGGTAATTTTACTATCAATAGATGTTGTTGGTAAATTCTTTAGATAAAAAATGTATTTTTATACTTTCATAGTGTTGTGTTATTGCTTGATGATTCAGTATTTAACCCTAACCCTAACAGATACTACCACCCCTGGAAACAACAACAATTAAGAGGTAGTTCGACGCCCTATAAAACATCCCGATCAAATGCCTTGCTGCTGGATGTAGTTTATCGTCATACTTTGAATTTTATAAAATCTTTCTCTTAAAATTTTTTTCCCAAATAATAGATTTTTCAAGTTCACTAACTCTTATCACTCTTTCTGATATTGATAGGGGTTTCCTTCTTAACCTTTTGTTTGAAGTAGAGTGTCAACCTGTTGATTATGGCATTATTTTCTCTTTGAGTTACATGTGCTATCCATTTTAATTGTTGCTGCTGTTGGAAGTCCTCAAGTGATGTAGTTTCTGTTATTTGGTACAGTACTTTGTGGTTCTGTAGCACCAGTTCACGAGATTTGAAGAAAGGTGGTCTTCTCTAATACCTACAGACTTCATTCGCTCGAGAAAAACAAAAACAATAAACAAAAAAACATGTGGCTATATCGAATCTCAGAGAGCTTTTTCATGTACAGTGGAACCTCGGTTTTCGAATTTAATTCGTTCCTGAAGTCCGTTCGTAAACCGAAAAGTTCGAAAACTGAAACAATTTTCCCATAGGAATCAATGTAAAATGGATTAATCCGTTCCTGGACACCGGATGATTGCTTATTCAAAATTTTACAACAATATTTTGTGTACAAGTTCATACACAAAACCAATGAAAATCATTAGATTTAAGAAAAGATAAACTGAAACACGACTGAATAAAGATTAAAACTGCATATGAATAAGAAAAGCAATTTTATTCATCCTTACCTGTGCTGAAGAATCTTGATGGCACAAATGGAGGGTGGAGAGGAGGTGGGAAGGAAGGGATGAATAGTGTTTGGAAAGGAGAGTCCCCTATCTCCTGGATTTTCTGTTTCTTGCTAGCAGATTTTGCCTGGAACTTACGAAGGCCTCTTTTTTTTTTTACCAAAAACCTTTCTATTAAAACTTGCTTTTGTTTCTGTTTCACAATGTTACAGAAGTGAGATATAGCACTGTCATTGAAAAGATTACTGTCACGGCTTGCTACTGCCTTATCAGGATGATACATTTCAACAAAATGTCTCATTTCACCCCATTTTGCATACCATTTCTTTAATAAGAGCACTAGGCATATTCCTTCTCTTCTCTTCCTCCAAAGATTTCTCCTCAAGCACTTCCTTCTTCTACTTCTTCTGAAAGAGTTTGAGTTCGTCAGTAGACAACTCGTTTCTGTGTTCCTTCATCAGCTCTTCGACGTCATCCCTGTTGATTTTCAGGCCCATGTTTTTGCCCAGAGACATGATGCCATTGACAACTTCAGTAGGTGTGTCTCAAATCCCTCGAAATCTCTCTCTGCAACACAGTCAGGTCAGAGGTTCTTCTCAGCTGAGTTCAAGGTCCTGTGTGTCAGTTGCTGCCAGTCGTTGTCAATTAGATTTAAGCAATGCAGGATATTGCAGTGGCTCTTCTAAAAGTCACGGAGAGTTAACTCCGTGTCAGATGTAACTTCAAAACACCTTTGAAAAAGTGCTTTGGTGTATAAATTCTTAAAGTTATAAATGACCTGTTGGTCCATTGGCTGAATCAATAAAGTTGTACTTCACTGGCAAGTTATTTTTATTAAGGTAATCCCTCACATTAGGAGCGAAGGCTTCATGGATCCATTCCAGGAAAAACTGTCTGGTCACCCAGGCCTTACTGTTAGCCCTCCATATGACGGGCAACCTGCTTTTCATAACGTTGTTTTTCTTAAACACACGGGGGTTCTCCGAATGAGCATTGGCTTAACCTGAAACTCATCGCTGACATTACCACAAAGCAAAAGAGTTAGCCTGTCCTTCATAGGTTTGTGTCCAGGCAAAGCCTTTTCCTCCTGGGTTATGTATGATTTTTTAGTCATTTTCTTCCAAAACAGTCCGGTTTCATCGCAATTAAAGACTTGCTGGGGGATAAAACCCTCAGCATTCACATACGCACCAAACTCTTTCACAAACTTTTCTGCATCTTTATTGTTAGCACTTGCAGCCTCTCCATGACGAACCACACTTCGCTTCTTAAACATTTCAAGCCAGCCTCAACTAGCCTTAAACAAATCATTCTCAGAACTTGTATTTGAGATTTTCTTGAGCAAATCCTGATGCAAATGTTTCGCTTTCTCACAAATTATTGTCTCCAAAATACTGTCACTGGCCAACTGCTTTTTGTTGGTCCAAATCAGTAGTAACATTTCCACTGCTTCTAATGCCTGAGATATTTGTTTGGTGGTCACAATCACTTCTCTGGCAACCTTTGCTTCTTTTATTGTTTCCTTTTTCTTAAGAATGGTACAAATGGACGACTTTGTTAAGCCATATTGTAAAGCCAGATCTGAAACACGAATGCCATTCTCATTCTTTCGTATAATCTATTTCTTCACGTCTATTTTTGTTCTCTTTTTCTTTTCGCCATTCCACTTTCACGAGCTTCCTTACGTTCCACGGTGGCTTATGGAATACTTAAAAAAAAAATTAGAAGAATTAATGTACAACACAAGATATACCGACAAAATCAGGCGACAGTTCTTAGCGTGTATACTCTGAATGTGGGCCGTGGAAAGACTTGTGCCAATCATGCCACACACTCAGTCACTCAGTAATCACGTGCTGTCCGCGTGTTGTTGTTGACTTGTTCGGCAACCGAGTTATGGTACGACAAACGGGGCAATTTTTAGTTCGAAATTTTGTTCGACAACCGATTTGTTCGAAAAGAGAGCCGTTCGACAACCGACGTTCCACTGTATTTTAATATTCGATAGCGATGTGCAAGGGGGGGGGTGTAATGGATGGTGGTTCCGAATGAGAAATCAGAAAACCGAGTTCGAATTCTAGTCGAGTTTGTTATATTCACTTAGTGCAAATGCACTTGGATATATTATGAATCTATCTCGTTCTCCAAGCTATGGGTTAAACAGTAGAAATTGTACCTGAAAAAAATCATTTTTATTCTTCAAAATATTGTAAATGCAATAATCAATCGCAAAAAGAAAATGACTTATTCTTGAAATCCAAATATGTTCCGGTTTTAAATAACTCAAAAAAGGTCGATAAACTGTAAAAAATAAATCAATCAATCTAACATTCGCTAAGTGGGGCTTTTTCCTGATTTGAGCTCACAAGTTTCTTAAGTGGGACATTCTCTACATGGAATAGATCTCCTCCCCCCACAGGACGTTCTATTTGTGGGGCGTACAACGTTTTTCTAGGGATGTTGTCACCTGGAATTCTTTTTGCCTAACCTTTCGAGAGATATATAACATTACCTGGATAAGGAGAGAGATATATAACATTACCTGGATAAGGAGAGAGATATATAACATTACCTGGATAAGGAGAAGAAGATAATAATTAGATAATCATATATTTTTTACCAAAAACTAAGGAACATTAATTTTTAAAAAAATAGTCTTGATGGGCGGGTTGTGTGACGGATATTGGCGCCAAAATTTATGACATTCAACTTGTGCTGCAGCAGATTCTAATCTGAAAAGAAATTGATGCGCTTGCTTAAGGGTGATGAATACAAGAGCTGTTTGACCATCTGAAGAATTTGTGTCTGTGATGTTGATTTCATGGTATATCATATTTCAGGGTATATTATATTTCAGGGTATATTATATGCCTCATTATTCACACCAGCCTGCTCGTTATATTTTTTAAATCGAATTTACCCCAAAATTTACCCAATATTTTTTAAATCGAATTTACCTTAGAGCTACTAAGATACAAGGGGTTACGGGATGTGAAAGAATTAGAAAACAGAAACATTATGAAGTAGCAAGAAGTAATCAAGAAGACGATAGATAACGATTGACATTGTATTTAAATTTTTGAAACTCAAAGATTGGCCGGAAAGAATGGAGCCGGAATAGAGTTCTACAAGCAAGAAGTGCGAGAAAAGAAACTGTTAGCATAGAACTGGCCAATTCAACTGTGAATTGATGAGACTTTGTTACCAATCTAGTACTGCGTTTAAATTCATAAAGTCTAGGTTCCATAATGATGTAATGGAATAACCAGTCATCCCCATGAATGATTACACTATAGTAAGTACCTATAAAGTCAACTGTCTACGAGAGACTGCAGAGAGAGAGAGAGAGAGAGAGAGAGAGAGAGAGAGAGAGAGAGAGAGAGAGAGAGAGAACGCAAGCACGCCCGACCTTCTAATTAGTAGCACTCACTACTAGATTGTCTTGTGTGTATGTATTCTACTGGTTGTACAATAAACCTTTCTTCTAGTATCCACCTTGTGTTATGTGTTTATTCCCTTAGCACGGAATATAACACATAGTGAAGAGCTCATCCGAACAATTACCATGAAAGTACTTCTAGAAAAAGGCACAGGGAAGCTACATTACAGCAGTGGGAGAATGACTGAAGCCGAGATGCCAGATAAGGACCAATAATATTGATGATTCTTTTTTGGGATTTTATCAAGAATCTCTAAATATACAGCAGGAGCACTAGACCATATGTGGCAGTAATATTCTAAGCATAGGCAAATGTTAGACTTATAAATGTTAAGATAGATTCTGGTGAAAAAGCACGACACAGTGAACTAACTTTCTTAGCAACTAAGCTAGCAATGGATTCAATGTAGCCTTGTTTTACTCACAACATTTCGATCATTATTCCTATAGATGTCTTTTTCAAGTAGCTGTCTTTGAACACGGTAAATTTCTCGGAATTTTGAACTTAACGCTTTTAACACGGAAGTAGATGTTTCTCATTCCACCTTACATCATTTGGGGATTAGTCCCTATCAGTTAATGATCACAAGTTATATTCACACTGGAGCTACTTACGTATTTCTTCAAGTAAATAATGTGTGACTGTCAATAATGTTTTAGATGAAGGGTTTTCATGCTTATATATTTGAAGCTAATTTTTGATAACATTTAGATTTATCTTTATAAAATTCAAGGCTCCGTACTTTGTACGTCCATTGGTCGCACTGTAGATTTCAAGTAAAACTCATAGATGGCATCTACTGTTAAAGATGGTTTGGTTTGGTTTGTTTTACGGCATATCAACCTCAATGGGTCATTTAATGCTGACAAATTTTTTTTTCTCAAAAATCTATTTCTGGTAATATTTTTTTTTCCTCAAAAATGTCTAGCTGGTAATATTATTTAAAAAAAATATATTGCTGGTAATATTTTTTTTTAAAACGTATTGCTGGTAATAGGTTTTTTTTTCTTCAAAGATTTATTTCTGGTAATAATTTTTTTACTAAGTTTTTCTGGTATTAAAACCTATTTTTACACTTTCATAATGCTTTTTACCTCAGTTCCGGGGTTAACTATTTGCCAATAGCTGGGACCCTAACAGATGCTACCACCCCTGGTCAGGGTGGACCTGGGAACACCAGCAATTCAGAGGTGGTTCCATGCTGCTCAAAGCCTTCTGATCAGAGGCCTTGCTGTTGGACGTAGTTTATCGTCATACCCAGGACGGCAACTGTTAAAGATTCTGGCAAAAATGCTTGGCTCATTCTATCGTTTCACGAAGTATTTGACGCCCTCTGTTATACTTGATCTTTACAAAAGGCAAATTAAACCAAAAATAGAATATTGCTTACGTATCTGAACTGGAGCTGCGAAATCTTTACTTTTCACTCTTTCCTCACAGACGCAACGTTATAAGCCTTCTGCTAGCCTATCGTTATTTCTATGGCAAATGTTCAAATGAGCGCTCCATTCTTTTGACTCACCAGTATTTGCTGTTTGGACACGCCACGCCAATTCCACACAGTCGAATCGTTCTCATTTCCCCCATAGTGCAAGAATAAAGTTTCACTCAGCTTGGATGCTTCATTGAACACTTCAATCTTGATTTCAAATTAAAGGTTTGACGTCGACTTCACTTATTATCCTCATAATCTTCACCTTTTTTTAAAAACTTCTTTTCCATTCATATTTCATCATTACTATTTTGACTGTAGCCCTCTACATTGAGTTGTTGTCGAACCTTGGATGAAATTTGGTATTAAAAAGCCTCTTCAATATCTGTCTATATTTCTGAGATGAGGTTTTATGTACACTATTTACATTATTCGGACTATTATCCTCAAGGACACATGGCACAGTGGATAAAGGCGTTGGTTAGATCCAGTGACAGGACACAAAGAGTGTGAGTTCAATACCGGGTTAAGGCAGTAGAAAACTTGAAGAGGGGAATTAACAGGAGATAACTAATAACTGACATCCATTAAACATGGCATGTGGAACTAGAACAGTCTACCCCAGTGAGCGAAATAAAGGGTTCAGTTCGAAATTCCAACCACCTGAAGAAAGCCGGAGCGTACAACAACCGAAACGTTGTAATAAATATAGTGACAAAGATGAGGAGAATAGTCCGAATAATGTAAATAGTGTACATAATACCTCATCTCAGAAATATAGAAAGATACTGAACGACTGAAACGTTGTAATAAATATGGCGACAAAGATGAGGACAATAGTCCGAATAATATAAATAAAGCCTCTTCAAATAAGGATAGTAGATAAATACTTTCATTTCCCAGTATTTTTTTTTGGATTAGTTTTGGTAGCCTCTCTTCGGAAAATACAAACTTTTCAAATATTCTCAGACGAAGAGTTTTATCTGCTGTACATTCATTCCGATTATTTTTGCTGGCATCTCGTTTTATTTTCTTGAATTTCAGGCTTCTTCCAAGACATTTCTATGAGTTTTTCTTTCTTATACTTTCTCGGATAGTTTGTGTTTGCCTATCGTCTCATCTTACTTGAAATAGAAGCCAAAGAACACTGAGATGAAGTGTTTTACTTTCTAGATTATTTTGTGCGGCCACTCGTTTTATCGCCATGAAATGCAAGTCTCTTTCAAATAATATTCTCAGATGGAATTTTTTTTCTTCCATACAAGATCTCGGATTATTTTTCATAACCTCTCCGTTGGTTTTTGAGAAATGCAAACTTGTTCCAGTAATTGACGAGTTTTATATTCCATATAGTTTTTCGGCTTATTTTGTGTGGGAGTGATTAACATTTTCTTTGGTGACCAATAATTTTATTCCCTTGAAACGAATATCGATTCTTGTCAGATGCAATGAATCTTTTCTAGTGCATGTGGTGAAGTAATGGATAGTGGCTCAGATTGAGAAATCAGAGAACCGAGTTCGAATTCCAGTCGAGTCCGTTACATTCACTTACGTGCTATGGGAAGATTCATATCTTGGGAAAGGTATGAATCCTCCTCTTCCCCCACCAGCTATGGGTAAATAGCAGGACAGACTGGGTTCTATAGCTTGGATGGCAACTGATCTACCGCAGAAAGAAATAGCAACCTATTGTGGGAAAAAAACTCTGCCTTGTCAGTCATGTATCGAAAGATAAATGATCGCCTAAGTGTCTATCACGCAAGATACATGATCGCCTAAGCGTGTATCACGCATGGCGCATAACTGACTGACTGAAGGTAGGTTTGGTTTGCATGAGAGTCAGAAAAGGTAGACATTGGTTTGGTTTCTAGGAAAGTCTGAAAGATAGACATGGGTCTGGTTTTGCACAAGTGTCAAAAAGGTAGACATTGGTTTTGTTTGTAGGAGAATGAAAAAGGTAGCCGTTGGTTTTGTTTTAGGCGATTCAAAAGGGTGAATATTGATTTGGTTTGCACGAGAATAAAAAAGGTGGACATTGGTTTGGTTTTAGGCGATTCAAAAAGGTGGAGATTGGTTTGGTTTTAGGTGATTCAAAAAGGTGGACATTTGTTTGGTTTTAGGCGATTCAAAAAGGTGGACATTTGTTTGGTTTTAGGCGATTCAAAAAGATGGACATCGGTTTGGTTTTAGGCGATTCAAAAAGGTGGACATTTGTTTGGTTTTAGGCGATTCAAAAAGGTGGACATCGGTTTGGTTTTAGGCGATTCAAAAAGGTGGACATCGGTTTGGTTTTAGGTGATTCAAAAAGGTGGACATTGGTTTGGTTTTAGGTGATTCAAAAAGGTGAACATCGGTTTGGTTGACGAGGCAGATTAATTTTCCCGCAGTAGGTTGCCATTTCTTTCTGCGGTAGACTAGTTGCCATCCAAGGCAATAGTTGCCAACCTGTTATTTATCCATAGCTGGAGGGAGAAGGGGATTCATACCTTTCCCAAGTGTATTAACCCGTAAGTGAATGTAATAGATTCGACTGGAATTCGAACTCGGCTCTGCGAGTCCTCAATCCGAGCCGCTATCTAATATTCCACCGTGTTACTCATCTTTATTAAAGCGAAAGGAGGCTGCATTAAAAATCCTGGAAATTAAAAACCAAGCAAGCCATAACAAACTTATTTCATATATATAACAATATTTCGAGTCCTTACGATTAATTTGTCTTCAAATGTCAGTATATGCAAAGAAACTTCTAAAATTAGGATCATTTCAAACTATATTTCGTCTTTTTCTCCTTTCGTCTTTATGAAATGCAAGCCTCTTTCTGTAAAGTTCTTACGTGATGGGATTTAACTTGCACTTATATTATCTGGATATTTTGTGACATCTTTTCTTTTTTGTTTTCCTAAAATGCGAACCATTTCCGCTAGAGGCTTTGACATCTTGACCGTTTCCTTCTTCGTATTTATTCGGATTGTTTTTGTGGCTTAATGTTTTCTTAAAATAAAAACCTAATAAATCAATTCAAGAATCCTCACATTTGATACATTTTAAGGACTTTTCCATTTACCTTTATTGCTTCGCGTAAATTACAGGCAGACATGTAATTCTTGTTTGCATTATATGAATGTGATTTTTATAGATTATTTGGTTTCATTTCTTCATTGTTTACCGCAATATTTTCTCGAGGGATTTTTTTTTTCAGTATTTCAAGGATTTTTATCTCGTTTTTCTATTCTTCTCTCTACCAAATTCAGTCCCATTCAAAAGTATTATGGATCTGTGTGTTAAAGTTTCGTATTGTTAATCTGTGAACAGACGATTTTGTAAAAGTTTCGTATAATCTCGTCATAGAATCCATATTTCTGCTGATTGTAGTTGTGAAGAACTTTAGCAAATTCATAATGCCAGAACTTGTGATGATTTGATTTTAATCGAACTCCTTCATAATCGCCCTCATTTCCAGTATGACAAAAAATGAGTAAATGTAGGAAAATCTCACAGATTTATAGTTTTAACGTGACGTACTATATATATATATATATATATATATATATATATTAAAGTGAACCCTGTGTCTGTCTCCGTATCTCTCAAGCTGTCTCAACGGATCTCCACGTATCGCAACAGCAGGTATTTTCTCTGTCAGTATAAGTATACTTTGGACGAGTCCATCTTATGTGAAAAGGGGAGAGCCCCACAACATACACACACACACACACATCTGTCTGTGGATGACAATATATATATATATATATATATATATATATAGAGTCATCCATTCGGTTTCGCTGTTTCACAACTCATCAGTATGGCTAGACATCCGATTGCCTCAAACCGGGACCGAAACCAGGCTGATTTGGTATCAGTCGGAAACTCAACCTCTAAGCCATTGGCTCAAGGCAGGGATGAAGGTGAATTTAGACGTATTTATTTTTACATAAGAACGTCAGTGACTGGAGAACTCGACTCGTCTTAATGAAGAGTCTTGCATCAGCAATAGTAATAGTCACTGTTTAAATATATATATATATATATATATATAGGATTCTCTTGGAAAAAATGCAATTTTTCCTCTTTGTATAAACAAACTAAACAAAGTCGAACATATAATAGAATTTACATATGAAATGGAAGAAAACAATGCTTTAATATTGTTAGATATCGTGCTACACTGCCTTGACAGCAGCTTAAAAGTTAGTGTCCACTGAAAATCAACTAATAAAAATAATCCAATAAATTTCTATTCCTATCATAACATCAAATGCAGAATAATCATCGGATTCTACTTAAGAGCACTCAGAATTTGCAGCCCTCAATATTTACACGAATAGGAGGAATACATTTAAAATATTTTCAAGACCCACTAATACCCTATTTCATATTCAATGTAAAAAAAGGCTCATGAAATATTCCCCCCAAAAGCGGCCTCTTTTGACAATTCGTTGGAATCAAAAATATATATTGTTCTACCCACCAACCCTATCACAACTACAATCGAAAAGTATTTATTTAAGCCGAACATAAAATTTGTCAAAAATACATCGAATAAAATATTTTAGTAGCAGTATTACTGTTGTATGTAGATTGCATCTGCCCAATCCCTAATCTCCAGTCCCTAGAGAGTAAAACAGTGTCTTCGCAGCCTTGTAGAGGATGAATTATCTTTCACTTTACAGCACCTTTCCCGGAAACGAAATGTTGCAATTCTCTTACTAGTCTGTCGATATTTCCATGGCAAATGTTCAGATGAGTTAAATTCCTTCGATCCACCAGTTCAGACCTTTACAGCTAGGAAACACCACATACTCAGGATCGAATCAGCCCCAGTCTCTTCCTATTCTATTGGTAAGGAAGCAGTTCCACTCAGACAACTTCTTCCCGAGGACACTACTTTCTGGAACAGTCTCCCCTGAGGATGCTTCCTGATCACTACATTCTTAAGTTCAACAGAGTTAACGATTATCTTTCCTACATATCCTCATCAAATTCACTTCTTATCCCTCTTACGCTCATGCAACAATTTCAATAACCTTGAGTGGGTCTTAACCCTTATGTTGGGTGAATAATTTAAAAAAAAAATCAATATCGTTACCAAAAATGATATTTTCTTAGGTACCGAACAAGAAGTGTTTAACCAAGGAAAAATGTCCTTTTTGGCATTAAAATTTTCCAAATTCTTCCAAGTTTAACCACTCTGAAAAAAAAATCCAAAGAGTATATAAAGCTTTTAAATTTTGTATTCTAGAATTATTTTATTGATTTTAGAATGAAATGCCTTTTCTTTAATTATTTAAAAAAAAAAAACTGAAACGGTGGATTTAAAAATTAATTAATTGTTACAAAGATTAAGATAGTGTCTATCTCACACCACATCATGCCAGAATAGAATTTTGCCCCCAGTCTCACACCAGATGAGCAATGGATCTAGGTGCAAGGTTGACTGGAGGTGTTTTTTCGGTCGCCTAATGTAGAATCATATGATTTCATGCATACACCTGGGTTGCAATCGCGGGAAAGAATCGTATTAGAGGGAGTTATATAAACACCCATCTTAGAGCAGAGTTGGGAATAGTCTCTCAAATACCGTAGACGAGAATGTAATGTCCACGTCCGGATGCGGGCTCCGGAGTTGCACGCAAGCAATTTTATTGCCTTAAGCTGCTTAACGAATTATTTTTATGAAATGAATCTAACGATTGAATTTTAAAAAAAAAGTTTTACTGGCATTATTGTCTTGTGTCATGTTTATGGCATTTCAATGTTTTCGGAGAAGTCATATTAATAGCCGAAAAAGAAATCATCATAATCTTATGACTTATCTTGCTTAGCATCTGCATAAACCTAAATACGTTAAATTCAGGATTAAAAATAAGCCCAAGAAAAAGAAAATATCAGGTGACAATTTAACTTTCAAGACATGAGGTATTTTTTTGGCGAAAGTAGGTGACCGAATCGGTGGTCTTGGGAGAGGTGCTTGACGGGAGGGAGGTGGTAATCAGCTTCAGGGTATGGACTTTCGTCAAGCGACCTTGTCAGGCGCCACGTTATCAAGTTTAAGGACTTTTATGTCGTTCTTGTAGACATTATTCATTACTCATAAATATACAGACATACTTATATGCTTGTAAACATTTTACTTACCATACTTACATTCGCTCGTGCGCATCTCTATTTGTCTGTCACTCGACACACAAACACACGCATATATATATATATATATATATATATATATATATATATATATATATATATATATATATATGCTCTCGCAATAATTTGATTGAGGTCTCGGAGAGGAAGGGGTGATTTTATAAACAGTGGCTGCTGCTACTAATGCAATGCTCTTCTAATCGAATTGAGGTCTACGAGTTACTGACGTCTTTCGCATAGTAAAACGTTAAAATTTCCCATCCGCTCTCCCGTGCGACGACATCTTGGGGGCAGAGTCACTGACCTTGCGAAATCGGTCGAGTCTCAATCCCGGCTTGAACCGATCGGATGTTTAGCCACAATCATGAGCTGTGATACAGCGAAACACGCTGTCTGTGGATAACTTATATATATATATATATATATATATATATATATATATATATATATATATATTAACGTTAAACGTTTTTTTAGTGGATACTCGTATTTGAGTAGAAGCTCCGCTTATTTATTAAACATCGTCTTGTTGAATAAAATATACTCCCCGCCTAGGCAGGATTCAAACATGCGTCCTCCTAATCTTTCTCGAATATTCAGGCTGGTAGACGAAAATAAATAAATATACTGTTTAATAAAATACGAGTATCCTCTAAAATAAGCCTTGAATTAACAAAATATGTCGGATTAATTAAATAAAAAATCCATCCATTATATATATATATATATATATATATATATATATATATATATATAATTGTGTACTTGGGCAGCAATCCCTCTTTTATACATGTTTTATTAAAGACGACTGACAATACTGCAATTAAGCTTTTTATTTAATTTTTCTTGTGTAATATATATATATATTCTTGTGTTCGTTTAAGTATTTTCTTTTCTGGACATAACGCGTGTAAAAATTATCCAAATATTCTGCATATCCGATACTTTTGTCAAGGGCGATTTTTTTAAAAACTGAATGTATGGGTTTTTATGGGTTAACATCAACTATGGCTACAATGTGCTGACCGTATTTGGAAAATGAAACATTTGTATAACCCTAGATGTATACATAAAAATACTTATACGAACACAAGAAAAATAAAATAAAATAGCTTAATCGCAGTGCCTTGTCTGTCGTCTTTAATGAAACGTTATATATATATATATATATATATATATATATATATATATATATATTAATGCATGTTTCATTAAAAAATATAGACAAGTTTTTTCTACTTATTTTAAGTAAGTTCTTTTCATATTGTCTGATAAGCTTAATCACATTATCGTTGAAAGACGAAAGGAAATCATAATATTGATACGTTTAAATCCAATCTAAGTTTTCGGCTTACACAAGCCATTACCAAAGATGACAATTTCAATAAATCAAACAACAACGGGCGAAACAACAATGATAGTCCGCCCTTACTGCATGAAAAATTTCAAAGTAACGACAAACTCGTATATACGAGACACGGAAACATGCATTAATGAAAAATTGCTGCCTAAATATATACATATATATATATATATATATATATATATATATATATATATATATATATATATATATAAAGGTAAGTGTTGCGTTCGAAAATATCCATCAGCGTAGTGTTTTTTTGTGGTCACTTCTCAGAAAACACAACAATGCATGTCATCATGGAAAATATAGAACCGCAGAACTAACAGGCTGCATAACAGATCGAGAGAAAAGATCAGCCAAGTCCATGGCTAAAAAAAGCGATCGCCAATAAAAATCAGACCCCAAAATATGGAAAATGGGCTGAATGACACACGCATATATATAGCCTGACGATTGCGTTTAGCGTGAAACTCGGGCCTATTTTTTAACATGCTTATTTGGTTTATAGCCCATTTATGTCTGTTTTATCTACAACATGTTAAAACCGCCCTAAAATACAAAAACGTTTTTTTTCTTTTTAAAAGAAAAGTAATTGCAAAAGATTGTAAACAAAGAAAAAAATTATTAAAGAGTTAAGCAGTAATACAAAACAAAACAAAAAAACAAAAACTTACCAATAGTTTCTCTATAAACCAATTTTCTTTTGAGCTTTGCCTTTTTTAAAAACATTCTAAAATATTTTTCGAACTTCATCCGATGAAAACTTTCGTTTGTTCTTGTAAAATATCTCGCAACAATTTTTGATACAAAGTGAATTCCTTTTTCAGTTTTCAAGTAAAAAGATATTTTGGAGAATAATTTTCCAAAATTCTTTCAGCAGACTCACTTGTAGTGGATTCATTGTTTTTTTACAATAAATTTATTTGCATAGTCAAGTACAGTAAAACAAGAACAAACGAACTCTGCCCTTTGGCTAGATATGACCTCCCTGATAAAGTAAGTCAAAATACTGTAGCATCATCACTATCATTGCCTACCATAGCCAGGAAACATTTCACATTGAAAACTTTTTTGTTTTTTTTCTTTAATAAAGAAAAAGATGGTAATGGAAATTTTTCCAGAATTAATTTGTAAGCTTCTTGAAATATATAGCGCAGTAGTAAGGCATAAAGTATCAGTTCTGCAGAAAATGAAGGACGACCTCTTACTTGGTAATGTTGTCTTTTTAAAAAAATTCTTTTAGAATTCAGTATGGTTATTCTTCCACCACGTTTTGTATGTAGTTTGGAAAATTTTCTAATATGCTTAATATTGTAAGTTTAGTATTATTCCCTTGTATAAACCGCTGTGATAACGGTATAGGGGTTCAATCGCATTGCAGCTGGACAGGATGGTTTTGACCACTGCGAGTACATTATTTTATAGATGGAAAATGTGTTTCAGGGTCAAATACTATTCTATAAATTAGAATATAATCCTCCTTTTTTTTAATTCAAAACCGTCAGGACAACATTTTGCTACTTTCAATTGAGTAAAATCCTTTATCGTATTAGCTGGAATAAAATCATGTAATTCATCAGTTTGGCAGTCATTGTTTTGGAGGACAACGTATTATATGCGCCATTTCCTATGAACAAATATAAAAAATTAATATTAAATTAAGTGCATTAAAGCGAGGAAACTACTTAAATAGACAGGTCCGCTTGTAAAAAATAGGGAAATCTTTTGTTTGAAATATTTTTTGTATATTAGCATCGTTTAAACCTTTCTCGAGTTGCAAAATTTCTTAGAATCGAAAAAATAATGAGTCTCTATCGATTTAGAAGGGAGGATCTTGTTATAATATCAATACAGTATTAAATCGATCTTTGACTTTTACAGACTGACTACTTAACAGTTTTGCAGGCGAAAACAGATTTTTTCGGGGAGGTAGTTACAAAATGATTTCTTTTAAATAAAGAACAAATGGATATATTTTTTAATTAAAAAACCAAAATTTACATAAGTTAATAAAAGTATATATCCATTTATTCTTCAATTAAGCTAAATAATTAACTTCACATGTTTTGTGCTTCTAAAAATTATACAGAAAAAGTTAAATATTTTGTTTTTGAAAGTTAACAAAAAATTTTAAAAATTAAAAAAAAAATGCATATATCAATGATGTTACGAGACTTTCGAAGTTGAATAAATTCAATAACTGTGTAAAAATCAGAGATCGATTTGTCATTGTATCGATATTATTAAGAGAACCCTATTTGTAAACTGATAAAGTAAAGTAAATATTTTTCGATTCTGACAATTGTCGCATCCTAAAAAATGGTTTAAAGAATTTTAATGTAAAAAAATAAAAAAAAAGAGTTTTCCCTGCATTTTACGAGTAGATCACTGTATTTAATAAGTACCAAAGTAATTCTTTTCAGTTTTAATTAGAGCAACTTATTTTAACAATAACCGTTTGATAACATTAAGCAAATTATATAAAATTTCAGAAAATTTACTTTTCTTATTAGAAATTTATTTTTATAAACAACTTTATAATAAGAAATGCGACTTTGATTTGCAATAAGTGAATAATTTAATTCTTTTTTTAAATAATCTTTGAGGCCAACTGATTTTCATTCCTGAATACAGCCAGTTGTTTCCTTTTTTAATATATGTCATTTACATTCACGTTTTTGAATTAAAATGTTTTCAATAGATTTAAGGGGCGAAATGGTTTTTCTTTCTTCTTTCTCTAGAATTACAGTAAGTCTATTTCTCCAGGAATATTATATCCTGGAGCGAAAATCTTTTTTTCTGACTCGTTTCTTTTTGTCCAATAGAAATGGATCAAGATAGGCATCGAGTGTCACGTGATACTTTAATCGAAAGAGACGACAGCATTCGGAGAGACGCGGCTATTAACACTCACTTTTACCAAAAGAAAACAGAAGCATTTTTCTTCCTCATCTTTTCTTCTTTTTCATTTTTCTTCTTTTTTTTTTTATCAGAATATTCCTTCTCTCCACCCCGACCCCTTCTCTCTTTCATTTTTTACCAGTCATTCAGCATTTTGATCATTCCTTTTTTATTTTTTATTTTTAATTTAAAAAGAATCAATATGATTGTTTTTTTATTCTTTTATATCAAAAAAACTAAAAAGGTATTTTCAAAATTTCTAAAAAGGGAAACGTCCAGGATTTGACGCCAGACTCAATATTTATTTTACGCAGAAAATCAGTGAAATAAATGTTCATTTTTATTAGTTATTTGTCAAACTTCATTTGACACATAATCACAAAGATAGGACACCCATGAGAATTAAACTACATAATAGCTTTATAATTGCGTGAATTTTATTCAGTTTACAGGGCGCTTTTTCATTTTAAAAATCGTACAAACAAATATCAATAGGAAAATGCGCATAATTTGATTTTTCAACCTTGATAAGATTTAAGGTTAAGGCAATTTGAAAATGGGTTTCAGAGAACATTAGAGCAAAACTCTCGATTCGAATGATTTACAAGAAATATGAAAATACAAAAAATGCAAAATACCTTATTTTTTGGCAGGGCCGATGCAAGGGTTTCATGGCCCCAATTCTATTCTACTAAATCTCAATTGTCATAGGGTAGGATTCATATAAAATACAAATTTTATTGTAACCTAATTATCTATAATAATAAATCATATGCAATATAAGTAAATAATTCAACTAGAAAAACTGAAAATAAATACAATATATCTAAATACAAATTAGAGACATGTCATAATAGATCATTCTATATTAAATAAATCAACAATGTTTTGCGTCAATTTTTAACATCAATTTGAGGTTTTTTCTTGTTAAAAAGTTGAATAATTTTATCACATTTAACATTATGGATAAAAACAGTGAATTTTATATAATGTTTTTTTTGGGGAACTTAGCATGGGAAAAATAATTCATGGATTCGGATAAAAAAATAGACCCCCACTCCAAACGACATCAAAATGGGCGAAAAGTTTTCATCCTTTAATAGTCAGATGTGCTTAGTTTAATTTGTAACGTACACAAATGTAGGTAAAAAATAATCAAAGGTTGATAAGATAGCAAGGGTCACAAATCACTGCCCGGGGCCCCCAATCAAGACACTCCCACCGACCGGGAGGCTCGGGCGTAGTACGCGCCGGCCCTATTTCTGGGTTTCACATGGGAAATATTTCATTATTTTAATAAAAAGAACCTCCTCACTTTTTTTGTTATTATATCTTTGATTTTCATTCTTTCTTGAGTTTGATTTCCGAGATCATTTTTTGGTATTCACATTCATGTCAATGTCGGTATTTCAGCCATTGATAGCGAGATCAGCCACACAGGCCTTCTGCACACAAATAGCTAAATTGTTTCTTTTCAAAGTTGGCCGTGCAATATTCAAGGCTAAACTTTATAAATACTAAATATCCTGATCTGAATTTGCTGCTTCTCAAAAGCCTTTTAGAGAAATTATACCATAACCTCTTCATTTCTTCTTTCATTGAATACATTAATATTCGCAACAAAATGAGCATACATGATGAAAAAAATGGCCAATTCTTTAAAACGTTTTATCGTCAAAATCTTTGTTATTATTAACAGTAAAGACCAAAGCATTTTGTTTATGTAAAATAATTTTTAAAATCCTTTTTAGAATCTTCAACATTTTGGTTAAAAATCTTGTTTTTTTGATGTTAAAGAGTGGCCCTAAATTAGTTTGGAAAGTTTAGCATCTTTTACAAGTTGATTTGGAAATTCTTGGAAAATAAGATCATTTTCTGATTTTAATGAAACTTATTCACATATGAATGAAATTATTTTTAGAATGTTTTTTTTTAAGAAAATCTTAATGCAAATAATTTTTTTTTACAATTGTTACCTCCACTTATTTAATGTCATGAAATTTCCAGAATTTTTTTTTTATAGCGCATAATGAAGAATTTAAATTATGCAATTAATTTAATCAAACAGGACTCTCAGTTACAGAGAATTATAAAATAAAAAAATAATAAAATAAAAAAGACATTATTTAATTAGAAAAGTATTTAATTGCTGTTATGAATAAAATATATCATGGGCACTATTGTCTTATTAAAAAATTTTTTTTCGAGAAATAATGAATTTTTAAGAACTGTTTTAATTTTTTAAAATTCTAATTAGAATAATGTTTTAAATCTTTTAAAATTCTTTATTAGTTTGTAGCGCTTAGGTGATATTGTTATTAAGTACATGAAAAATGAGAAAGTTTGTTATAATTCAGTGACCACCAGTATTTTAAAAAGAATTTTTCATATATTTGTGTGTGTGTTTGTGTATGTAAATGTGCCGATTTTTGTAAATACGGGCGCACATACATGATATTATTGTTTTCTCAGCAAGCGTCTTCATAATTATGATTATAAAACCAAAGTATCTAAAATTCAATAAAACATTAGATTGCTTGAAATATTTAAAATTTTAAAGAATACTGGGTAATTAAAAAAATTCCGTTTATGTTGTATTCGACATATTAACATTATAACAATTATGTCCTCCTGATATAAATTTCCCAAACATCAGGTTGTCGATACATGTGTCAATATACCATAAAACGCAAATGTAAATTCAATCTGAAATGTAGCAAAGTATTTAGCTTATTAGAAACATTAAATTTAATCTCTTAGCTTGGAATTAAAAGTAAAATAAAAGCTTCAAGAAAGATTCTTCATTTTTAAAATGTATAAATCGTAAGTGACGCTTGTTTTGGGGAGGTAACTACATTAATATCTATCTATCTAAGGCAGTATCCCGATATCGACGATATTATTATTATTATTATTATTATTATTATTATTATTATTATTATCATCCTCATCCTCCTCCTCCTTCTTCT
The DNA here is from genome assembly GCA_903632075.3 of Acanthosepion pharaonis. NCBI lineage: Eukaryota > Metazoa > Mollusca > Cephalopoda > Sepiida > Sepiidae > Acanthosepion > Acanthosepion pharaonis. Next base: position 699,818 of record CAHIKZ030000572.1, on the reverse strand, counting down.
TCTTCTTCTTCTTCTTCTTCACAATATTGCGTTATTCTGGAGACCTTACCTTTATTACTGCTCCCCATCAAGTTGCGGGATGTTGACAGGTCCTTGCAATGCCAATTTCTGCAGTGCTGGAACACAGGGCTTGATTCCAACCTTTTTGAACATACTGTTCAAAGTCCTAGGAATGGAACCTAATGCATCAATGATAGAAGTATCCATATTCCACAAAAGTGTCAAGTCAGTGCTGAAATCTGTATTATTAATATTATTATTATTATTATTATTATTTACAGATACAAAAGGCGATAATCTCCCCTTAGCCGAGATGAATTTAAGTGGGTTACGTGACGGTCGTTTAGTGAGGAAAGTCCTTCAATCAGTTTCCAGGTGTCAAAAAGAGCAATTGCTTTTTAGCATGGGTGAGGCTCTTGTGGATGGATGATAAATATACATCCCCAACTCCGGCTTGCTCGAATCTGGGAGTCTAAATATTCTTTCTGCAGAAAGACAGAAGTATCTCCAGCAGCTCCAGTTCCCTTCGAGAATTATTATAAGTAAGACACTCTTTTTTCGTCTACTTTTCACTCTGCTTGTTGTTGCATACTTGTTATACTTTCTTTGTGTGGGACACGTTTAAACATGTATATATAATTTTGTATATAACTTTCTCTGGGAACAAAGCAGAAATTGAAAAATGTATCTCATCGAGAAACAATAATAAAGGAAAAGAGCAAAGTAATTTCTATCTTTAAATAAACATATAGTTATTATTGATATATTTTGTACATGCCTAGATGTCGATGAAGGAGTCGATGGACGAAAAAGCGTGTTGCATCCGGATCTATTGGTTTTCATAGTAGCGTATTTCCTTTTCGAATGATGGTTTACAAGACAGTTATGTCCGGAAAAGTTTGGCTCAAGATAATCTTAATTTTTCATTAAACAGAAATTATATTCTTTTTCTTACAACATATGCCGTGTCCCTTGAGAACGTGTCCGATCATCATTCTGCGCAATTTTCTACCCGCTCTCGTTCTTAGTAATATCTGATCTTTAGCATCCACCTCCAAATCTCGTTCCGTCATTCATTCACACAAGCTCGTTGCAGTTCTCTACCTCCCTGTCCCTTTTGCTTTCGATATATCTTGTGGGTGTCAAATTTTCCAAGCCCTCTTTCCTCATTACATGCCCAAGAAATTTCAACGGTCTCATTTTGAGTTAAAAAGCGTCTTCTTTGTTTCCATTTTTCTTGAAAGGTTACTGCTTGACAGCGGTGAAGCCTAAATACAATCTAAACTTTCGAATGCTAACGTAAATAACAAGATGAGAAAGATTGTTGAAAAAGAATCTCCCTTCTAGTGGTTTGAACCTGAATCCACTGCCTCGGAAAATATTTTACCGGCTTTCCCTTTACTTCAGACTCTTTAAAGCAACTGTGTCTTGCTGTAAAAAGAAATAAAAAAAAAAGAAAAGAAAAAGTCAGCTCGTATCTGTTTTAGATTTCGTTTACCATCCTTAAATCTGTCAACCGACCAGCCTTTGAACTCGCCAGTCTGGCTCGGGTCTGTCGACGGAGGCAAGTTCTACCAGTTGATAGCCATCGACTCAGAAGAGGTAATCTCATCTCTGGCCGTTAGTATTTTTTTAGGCTGTTTCGCCCCTAAAAACACCAGCCGTGTTTCATTGGGTCGAGACCCTGTTTGTCCTGACGGATCTGTTTTCATTCTGGGTACACACATATTTAGAGAGAGAGAGAGGGAGGAGGGGAGTATAGAGAGTGGAGGAGGGAGTAAGAATGAGGGAGAAAAAAGAGAGGAAAAGAGAACGATAGCAGAAGAGAGATAAGCAGTGACTTTGAAAGAAAAAGATATTTACTAAGCTTAGTCTGTCACAGGGCCATTACTATGTAGCACCCAGTGCGGATCGAGTTTACTGCTCAGTCGTAATGCTCAAGCAGGGGAGCTCGTCCCCTAGTTAGTTAACAGATGTCGAGGAACCAACATTGAAAGGAAAGAATGTAAGGGAGAGTCAAAGTGCGGGAGCGATCGTGAGAAAGAAATAAAAGAAATGATAAGAGGGAATGATCGGATGAGAGAGAGAGTGAGGGACGAAGAGGGGGAAATGGATAGAGGAAAACAAGAAAAAGGTGAATAGAGAGAAGAAAGTGGAACTTAGAAGAATAAAAAGAAAGAAGAGAAACGGATTCCGGTTAATAGGAACGCCGGTTAATAGAAACGCTTAGTCAGACTGGGTGAACCAATTAGTTACGAGTATTCTTTTATAGTACAGATAAAATTAGATATGTCATTTAGCATATGCTGTATATGGTTTATGTAAAAGGGAACACTGAAGTCAACACCGAGCGGCGACAGTCTGTTTGATGCTTGAACGCAATCTTCAGGCCATATGTTTCGGTTCGACTAGTCGAACCAAAACATATGGCCTGAAGATTGCGTTTATATTTACATACGCTCTATCTGTGATATTGAGCACTTTTACACATAAATATAGAATACCTTAAAACTATATGTTTATTACATTATATATATATGTGTGTGTGTGTGTGTGTGTGTGTGTTTTAAAGATAATTATGTAGCGTACTTTGTGTGTTTTTTTGAAATAAAGTGTTAAAGTGGTCATTTTAAAAGTATCGTCCCAAGAGACCGCCAGGTGGAAACTGTGGTCGCGTATTTTAATTGACCTCCTGATTTTTAAACTTAAAAGCTCTACATGTTAGTCTTATTTTTACTTATTTTTCTCTCACGTGTATTGAGCACTTTTTAATCCTACTGTTCCCGGGTCTGATTCAACTCTGACCATTAACCTGTATATATATATATATATATATATATATATATATATATATATATATATATATATATATATATATGGTCAAAAGTCTGGATACACCTCCTTTAGCATCCCCACCACCAGAAAAAGAAGTCAAGAAGACTAATATCTAGTGAACGATGTGTCCATTCCAAACGGCCGTGTCTCCCAATCAATTTAGGGAAATCGTTGTTCAGCCAGTCTCTTAGCACCATGTCGTAATCAGCGGGTGCTTCATCCTGTTGGAACCACTAGCCATTCACTCTGGAATAACTGGCCTCTCAACAGTCAAAGAACCAAAGAAAAACGGTCCCAACACTTGAGCTTTCTACAAGCCCCGCCAACACCGGAATCTGTTTTCTTCTTGTTAGGAATGGTCCTATCCAACGCAGATTGTTTTGTTATTGTGAAGTACTTCGAACCCGAGCGGCAAGCGGACGCCTGATCAAACGGTGCTTTCTCCCGCAAAAGAGGAAATAGGTTCGACTCCTGCCGAAGAGACCACTTACTCTTTATTACGTTTTCTTGAATATGGCGCGTCAACTCAAATACGGGTATCTAGTACAAATAACTTTAAAAGCAATAAGTGTGTGTGTGTGTGCGCGTATATATATATATATATATATATATATATTTGAACGTTTAATTTGTTTGCCAGTTTCTTAAAGAGGTCTTTTATTTATCAAGTACAAAATTTTACGTAAGAAATTGAAAAAGCATATAACTGGCTAGCATTATTTGAAATTACCTTCCCCCATCTCTTTCGCTTTTGCTTCTTGGGAAGTTTGATCGTCAGACTTCGATACGTCTTACGAAATAATGTAACAATCTGTATCTGCCATGAGGAAATTGTCTAGGTTTCATATACAGACAACTTCGTGTCATGACCTATATTAAAAAATTTTTTCCAGTGAATTTGAATTTAGCGTAGGTCACATATATGTCAGCGCGCAGATCGTTCGTCTATTTTGTTCGCTGAATAATGTTTTCTCGCACACACACGTATATACGTATGATGGGGTCTGTGTAAGACTATGGTAGGTAAAATTGCTATTATTTTTAATTTTTAAAGCTGTTTTGTTATTATTTTAAAGCCGATTATTTGCTTGTATTTGGCGATTGCGCTTATGTAAATGGTAGAAATTCCAATTTGTAACACTTATTAGTATTTATGCGGTGGTATTAATTTTGCTGGGCGAAGAAGATAAGTGTAATTGTGGGCTGATACGGTAATGGTAATTGTGGTGCAATAGTAATTGTGGACTGATGCGCCAATGGTAATTTTGATGCGGTAGTAGTGGTGGGGAGATGATAATAGCAAATAGTTATTGTAAAGTGGTAGAAATGATCGTAGTAATGGTGGTGGAATGATAATAACAATAATTATAATTATTATGATGGTAGTTTGAACTAGAAAATAATTGATGGTGTTATGGTGTCAGTGGTTTCTCTTTTCATCTTCATGGGGTCAATGGTGGTTTATGTAGTAGTGCTGGTTGGTATTTTTTTATCTGTTTGGCATAAATTGTGATAATAGGTATTTGTTTTCATGTCTGCATTTAGCAATTATTTCTGTTCTAATGTTTAGTAATTTCTTTTGTTGGACATAAGAAATTATTGCTACCTTTTCGTGTAGGCAAAGTAGGCATTTCTTTGTAATGTTGTTGTAGGCAGGCGCGTTTTCAATTTTTTCCCGCTTATTCTTGGTGTAATATTTTTGTCTTTTAGATGCCATATGTATGTGGATAGTGTAGTGCTGTTTGAGTATTTTCTGTTGGAGAATGAAAGGTTGTGGCTGTTTTTTCTTTTCTTGAATGGTCCCTCAGTGGCACCGATGTAGTATATTGTGCTGTTGTTTTCACTTACCTTGGCTTTATATATTATATTCGTTTGCTGGCATTTTCCTCGGAGTGGTCATATTGTTTTATTTCTGCAGCTGCATCGAGGTCCCTTGGTTTCATTATTGCAGGTTGCTACTTTTTTGTTGTAGCCTTTTATTATTTCGGTTGTATTTTTTTGTGCAGCTGTAACTGATTTTAACGTTATTTTTGTTGAATATTTTTGCTAATCGGTTTGTTTCAGGGAAGTGCTTTTCTATTAAGTTCTTCCTATGCTTGTTTTGACAGTTTTGTTGTATGATGGGTTAAACCAGATAATATTTCTTTTTCTTTTTTTCGTTTCGGTTGTGTAGGTGTGTATCGTAGTTGTGTGTATCCACTTTCTTTTAGTGCTTCATCATATGGTGTTTTTTGTTATTGAAAATGTCTGTTAGATGAGTTTTCAGATAGTGATTTTCCAAGCGTAGCTTAGATGTGGCACAAGGCCGAAATTAAGTGGCCCCCAGTGAAGATCAAACTCACTACTCAGTCGTAATTGTTCTATCGAGCCAAGCTTGCTAACCATTACACCACATCGAGGTACCCAATGAGTTTTCAGATAGTCTACGGCTGATTGATATGGGTATTTGTTTGATGATTGAAGGTGAATAGTTGGAGGATGTGTGTACGTAAGTTGGGGTGTCATTATCTTTTTTGTTAGGTTCGTATGTATTTTTGTTCAGGTTAAGAGTGATGTCTAAGAAGTTTATTATTCTGCATTTATTTCTATTTTAAATCCAATGGTTTTTAAGGCGTATATTAGTTTTTCCTAAATCTGTCTAATTTGGGGCGTACCTCTATGTATGTCTGCGTACGTCAATGAGTGGACGTGCGTGTATGTATGTTTGCGTAAGTATGAGTGGCGTTCCGACGACAATTTCTCCTCCCACTACCATAAAAAACACCGATTTACGCAACGATATATAAATCCAAAATTTAAAAATGAATCAGTTTGTCTGACGATAGCAAACAGCGTGAAACCCAGGGTCACAAACTCACATCAATCCAACTATATGTATATATATATATGTGTGTGTGTGTGTGTGTGTGTGTGTGTGTGTGTGGAGAGAGAGAGAGAAAAGAAAGGTGATTTCTCTCTCTCTATATATATATATAGACTATTAACGGTACATCGAGTGAGGGTGTGTACTCTCGTTCTCTTTCTTCCTCTCCCTCTCTCCCCACTCTCTCTCTCTCTCTCTCTCTCTCTCTCTATATATATATATATATATATATATATATATATATATGATTATTAATTTAAAATTATGATAAAATAAAGATAAAATCACTACAAAAATAGGCATTTTGTTTCAACACCTCTGGTGTCTTATCAAGATGATGTTGAATTTGATAAGACACCAGAGGTGTTGAAACAAATTGTTATTTTGTGATTTTATAACATATTTATGTTATCATTTTAAATTAATAATTATATTCATATTCTACTCTGTATTGAGCACTCTTTTAAGAATAGTAATTGTTGATTATTGGAATTTATTCCGTATAGATACTTGGGTATATATATATATATATATATATATATATATATATATATATATATATATATATATGCGGCATGAGCTGCATACTGATATTTGACGTTAAAATACTGATGTTTGGCATTAAGCACCCGATGTTGATATTTCGTTTCAGGTTAAGCAATATAATCCAGTTTCAGTTTGTAATATTAACCGCTATTAAAGATTTGTAACACACGTTTGCAGTGTCAGGTTTTATTACGCAAACAAGCAAAGTCGACTTAAATTATCATTTATAAATAAACGCAAAAGATATGGGCCATAGAATCATATATAGGATGAACACCATATTCCATATACCTGAATAAATAATTATTTTATTATTTTTCATGTTAACATGGGCTCTTTAACATTCTATAACTTTCATTATTCTTTGTGACTTGGTTTATTATTGTAACTATGTTTATTTCTTAGAAATTTTCTTTGCTTGAATATGGTTTTCTCTTTTAATGTTCGACCACAAATTCCTATTGGATTGACATATCTTACGACTGATCGGAGTTTTTATATTTCTGAACTAAAAAATACCAATTACTATACTATTATATATATTGATTTGCAGTATAATCAACAATCCGCGAATTGCTTAATAAAATCACAGGTCACTGAGTAAGTTGGTGTTGATGAAAATACAAGTATAATAGCCTCATTTGCATGTAAAAATATATTAAAAATAATGGAAGCCCTAATTATAAAAAAGAAAAAGCCAACCCTTAATAATGTTAACTACGAACACGGCTACGATGTGCTGACCGTGTTTGGAAAATAAAACATTCCAATAACTTCAAAGATATACATAAAAATCTCACGCTTTCAGTTAAAAATAAAAAAAATAAATATTGTCCTTGATAATGTCTAAAAGAATAGCGATTGAATATGCAGAACTTTTGAACAATTTTTACACACTTTGTGTCCAGAAAATACTTGTACGAAAACAAGAAAAATTAAACAAAAACCTTAACCGCAGTCCCTTATCAGTCATCTTTAACGAAAAACACACACACACACACACACACACACACACACACACACACACACACACACACACACACATATATATATATATATATATATATATATAAGCATCATATTTCAAGTATGTTTGGTTAAATAATTTAGACGTATTATGCCTATTTATTTTAGTTTTAATCCTTTCAAGTCGACGAATTAATTTCTTGGTGGCTGTAGAAAATTGATCAGGAAAATCAAGATCAGGAGTTGCATATTTATAGATATGTTATGCGTTAAAACTGTAAATTCAAAGTATTTCTCACCGCCATGCAAAGAGGTAACTTATGTAATTTTTAAAAAAGATTTTTAATTGTAGTATTTTAATTTACCATTTTTATATAACACTTTGCTGCTACAAACATTTAAGAACTTTGTTGTTATACTTGTAGTTGACGTTATTTATTTTTTTTAACACAATTCTCTTATAAAAATAGCTTCCAGAATTTTAAGTTTTTGCTTATTAATATCTTGATGAAGCAATGATGTATTTTCGACTAATATCTGTGTAAACTGTGAATATGGATATGAGTGTTCCTTTAAATGTTCTGAGATTGAACTATGATCGTTCAAGTGAAACGTAAGCCTTCTCGACTTCGTCGTCGTTGTAAAAACTACATACGTATTAACATTTTTATCATTGATGAAATCTTCAAAAGGACATTTACATTGATATACGATGTTGGTCTTTTATAAGATGCTCGTTGACGGAGAAGAAGCAATCCTTAAAGATTTTCTCAGATGAAGTTGAATATATTTGGGGAAAATAAAAATTATTTGAAAGAAAATTTTTGAATTAATTTCTTGGTGTCTGTAGAAAATGGGTAAATTTTTTACAGACACCAATAAATTAATTCATGGACATGAAAGGATTAAATCTAAAATAAATAGACATAATAATTCTAAATTATTTAACCAAACATGTTTGAATATATACGCTCCTGAAAAATTTATTACGGTTGAGCTCTCTGGGGAGGAAGTGTGAGTTTGTAAACAGCGACTATTACGAATAATAATGTAAGACTCTTCGGTAAATCGAATCGAGTTCTCTCAGTCACTGTGTATTTATCTAAAAATAAATACGCTTAAATTCACCTTCATCGAACGATTCTACCACTGTCTGTGGATAATATGACAATATATATATATATATATATATATATATATATATATATATATATATATATATATATATAAACGAAAGAATATTAATCTACAACCCAGTGTGTCTAAAGATTTTAATTTTTTTAATTTCTTATTGTTCAATATATATATATATATATATATATGGGGTAAGATTACTCGGTATCTGATATATAGCGTATCTAGATATAGGCAGTGTTGACATAGGAATCAACACTGCATTGTGAGCGTCAGTTTCAGGCCCCAAAAGAATTTAAAATCATATATCTATTATCTATATAGTTAAAAAAAATACAAAACTTAACTCTAAGTAGGTCTTTCAACTTCGAACTCCACATATTGAAGCTTGCTAAGCCTGTCACGTAGTTTACAACACCTGATATTTCCCAGCGCTCCCTCATCTGAGTATTGACCAGGCTGAAAATGGTGATCGAACGACAACCACTTTTTTTAACATGATATGGCCGTAATTATGCAGTAAAAGTAAAATGAAATGTTCACTTGTCTTGTTTCTACTCGGTGTTTCATGAAAAATCACGTCCATTTTCTTCTGCGAAATACAACCTTTGTTGTAGAAAATAATGTACAATTATACGTGACAAGAATCTTAACAGTGATTTAGAATAATCTTCTTTTCAAGAAATCGCTGCTCTGTGGAACAGAATCTTCCACACATATCCGCATAAACTGTGCAACTTTATTCTGTAACGCTCTACCTCAACTGGCTTTAGGGCCTTGTAGATTGTAAAAAACAACAACCTTTTTTTCTTTCTTTCAATATTATTTCATCTTGGTCGTTTTGCATATCGGTAAAAATCGGTTATTGTATTCCCAAGCTGTTGGTAATAGGTTCATTTCTCATTATTTACTCTGTGAATGAGGGCCGTTTTTTCAGTTAGTAAGAATAAATCGGAGCTCGGCTCGAGCGTCTGTGCATCCGGGTGTATCCGTATGTGTCCGTGTGGTTATTTGCAAATTTTAAATTTCTGTATCACCCAACGTGAAATCAATGAACAAACCTACGAGAAGTGCTTGTTAACCATTACGCTACGTTATGAGACTAATGTTCATATTTATTAAGCCCAGTTCACTATCGCACAATGCAACAACTATGGGGCACATTGTGAAGATCGAACTCGTTTCTATATTGACGATACTTCCATCCATGTGTATATTGTGCGTGTATGTTTGTTTAGTCGGGGAAATGTTACTGCTTCTTTTCTGTCGGACTTCAAGTGTTTTGCAAGCGGTAGCCATCTTGGAAGGGTTATAACGATCGTGAGAGACGGTGGTTCGTTGCTGCTGGTAGTGAGGGCACAAAGACTGATACCACGCACCCAGAAGGAAGAAAAGGTGGTACGAAGGTGGGGTGGTGGCAAGAAAACGAGGAGAAAATGGTTGTAACCGTCGCTGCTGGTGTTATCAGATCGTTGAGGGGCTGGTAAGTATCAGTCCAGGCATGTCAGAAAAACCAGGGCCCCCTTTCCGAAACACATTCGACGATTTTCATTCCACACGGGTCAAAGGTCACTGAATGACTTTAAAAGGAATAGAAAAAAAAAAAAGCAAATAAATAAAAGTAAATAAATAAATAAATGCGCAAATGAAAATCGCTTTCTCTTTTTGTTTCATATTTTTCATAGGCTTTCTAAAATCTTTTAACAGCATGAATTACCTACGTGAAAGTCATCAAAGATATTTTATTTAATTGTAAATGTGTAGTTTTCTCATTGGACGAGCGCATCTGTATATATTCGTGTTTATGCTTGAGTGTGTGTATATGTAATATCTACCTATAAAGACTTTCGTTCCCTAGGCAAGTAGACATTAATTTCCATTTTAAAACACTAGCATGTCTACTCAAATATGTATACCCAGTAAAAGTAACGATTATCGATATATATATATATTTTAATATTGTTTTAATGTCTTGTAATATTAAATTTTATACTTTTTTATTTCGATCATTAAATTTTGTACCTACAAAAAACATCTTTATATATATATATATATATATATATATATATATATATATATATATATTACATGAATCATTCATACAAAAAAAAATATAGAGGTTAATGATTTAAATGGCGAGAATACATCTATCATTAACCTCTATATTTGTTTTTGTATGAATGATTCATGTAATTATAAATTGAACTGCACCTATAATCGAAATATATATATATATATATATATATATATATATATATATATATATATATATATATATGCAATTATATATATATTATTTATATATTTTATATGCGCAGAAAGTCATGACTTGCATGATACACGCTTATTTCGATACAGGACTGACGATGCAGATTTTCCCGCAGTAGGTTGCCATTTCTTTCTGCGGTAGACCAGTTGCCATCCAAACTATAGAACCCGGTCTGTCCTACTATTTACCCATAGCTGGGGGAGAAGAAGAAGATTCATATCTTTCCCAAAGGTATTAGCACGTAAGTGATTGGAAAACGCTTAATACCAGTGATAGAGCTAACATATTTAGTTGCGTTGATGTGAGTTTGTGACCCTGGATTTCAGATCCTTTGCGATCATCAAAGAGTGTGGAACGCACGGTCACAAACTCATATCAACGTAACTATAGGTATCACCACTGACTCGCTACAAGATAAGCATACCATAACGAAAAAATGCTCCAAACGTAATAAAAGTCTTATTGTCAAAATCTTTGTTATTAAAAGAACTTTTTTCATTATTAAATTATATTTTTTATCCTTTTTAGAATGTTCGAAATTTTGGTTAAAAATCTTCCTTTTTTTTTTTTCTGTGATGATGGTGGGTGGCAACAATTAGGATGAAATTTTAAGCGGTATTTTGCATTGATTTAGAAATTCTTGCAAAACTCAAATAATTGTTGGATTTTAAAGAAACTTTCAGGACTTGTTCACAAATTAATGAAATTATTTTAGAAAGTTTTCTTTTAAGAAAATCTTGGTAATAATATTAATTTTTTTACATCTTTTACCCTCCGCATATTTAATTTATGAAATTTCGAGAAATTAAATTTTGTATAATTCTATTTATAGTTAAAGCAGAACATCTTGGATAATTTATAGCATTAATTTCTTTTTGTAAAGCAGGTTCCGCAGTTATAAAAGCTTTTAATTGCTTATCTAAATGGACACTATTGTATTAAGAATTTTTCCATCAATAATGGATTTTTAGAAGCAATTTTTTCATTTTTAAAATTTTAATAATTTATAAAGTTCTAAATCTTTTAAAATTTTGCCTTATCTGCAGAGCAAAGAACGAATGTCTCTTAAACGGAAATTGCTTACAGAACAATGTAATATATTAAATCACTTTAAAATCATCAAATAACGAAGAAAAAATACATAGGAGTAACTGAAGGACTTCGGAAACAAAAAGAACTGCATACAAAACATCCTTTACAAATAATGAATACGCGAACAGCACGATGCTTTCTAAATATATATGGGAAATTAAAAAGAAAAACCAAATCAAACCAAAAATATAATGGAAAATAAGGAAAACAACATCAGCCTACAACAATAAATCCAGAAACAGTAAACTCTGTCTGTAGAAGAAAATAGCTTTAATCATCCAACAGAAATTACTTGATAAACGATCAGAACTCATCTCAAAATGCAGACACAAAACAAATTTTTACTAAGTTACTTAAAAATCGAAAACTAAAAACGAACAAAAAATAAATAAATAAAAAATAAAATAAATTTATAATTAAGGTCGGGCTAGCTTGGACATTCATGAGTCTATTACGTCATCAATCACGGTCCCTCATCAAGGTCGGAAGGTCATTAGGAAGGCATTCTCTGTGATAACCGAGTTGGTCTGTTTAGGTGGTTGCTGTGCGACCAGTCCGCCTTGCGCCATGGATAGGTGTCCAGAGCAATAGATCATTCGCAAGTTCTTGTTTTGCTCGTCAGCAGTGTCCTGTAAAGATTTTTGAAATATAAGGTATGGGTCCATAGAGTTGTGATTTAGTTGGATGTTGTCTCCAGGATATGTTAAGTATAGCTCTCAGTATGCAAGTGTTGGTTTCATCAATATTATACTGTATGGTTTTAGTTAATGTCCAGGCAGTGACATCATACATAAACACCGCCTTTACACCGCCTCTACAGTGGCTGTACGTTGAGTGTTGACCTCAATGTTCGCTTTTTATTTACATACGCGCTATCCCTGATATCGAGTACATTAACCCATAAATATAGCATAACTTAAAACTATATTTTTATCATAAAACCACCACAGTTACAACATTTGGTATTTTTTTTAAATTGGCCCAAAATGTAATTCTTTTGTACTTTAAATAAGAGAAAATTATTATACATGGTTAAAAAAGTGAGACATGATTTTTTATTAGAAATTTTATTATGACTAAAAGAAAAAAAAATTTTATGATCAAATTTTGCTTTCGTCAAAATAACCCCCTTTAGCCTTACTCGAGATGATGGAGATGTGGTTCTATAAAAGAATGCCAAGGGTATCATTGACCGAGTGTGTGAGAGTAACGATGAGGATGCAGCAAACAAGGAAGAAGCTTATGCTTAACATCAGGAAGATGCAGCTGAAGTTCCTGGGACAAATAACGAGGAAGGAGAGTCTGCAGAATCTGATACACACGGGTCAAATAGAAGGAAAGAGAGACAAGGGAAAACAACGTATGACATACCTAGCGGCCTTAAGCAAGTGGATGACAGAACATGGTCTGGGAGAGGTGGCAGAGGGGAGGCACTTGTTGAGAGGTGCAAGGGATAGAGGGAGGTGGAGAGCCATGAAAGGAGACGGGACATAGAAAGAAAAAAAGTCTTGATTACTGTAGCACAAATTTTTGGCATTCATTGCAAAAGTTTCTCAAAGAATAAGTTTGATAATTGATTCCATTCTTTTTTCAAGGAATCTAAGAACTCTTTTTCGATTCTTGGATGGAAAGGGTTCACTTTTCTATCAAATTCTTTCCATATTAATACTTTTGAACTTTTAGTATATATATATATATATATATATATATATATATATATATATATATATATACTAAGTATATAATTGGTATATACGGAATGAATTCCAATAACCAACAATTATTATTCTTAAAAGAGTGCTCAATAGAGCAGATATAATTATTTTTATAAAATTATTTTAATAAAAAATTATAACATATTTTGTTTCAACACACTCTGTGTATTAAGACACAGTGTTTGAAACAAAATGGCTATTTTTGTAGTGATTTTATAACATACTTATGTTATAATTTTTTTATAAAAAAATTATATTATATATATATATATATATATATATATATATATATATATATAGATAGATAGATAGATAGATAGATAAAGATATTATTTTTTATTTATTTAGCTATACTCAAGCGGTGTGAAAAATAGATAATACAATTTGTAAATAAAAAATATTGGATAAATTTATATCCGGAAAAAAATTCAGTAAAAAAAAAAAAAGAAAAGAGTAAAATCATCCATAGTGCTTGAAAGTAATCAATCAGCACGGCAATGTCTAACCAAAAGAAAAAAAACACCGACTAAGTTGAAACATAAAAGTACTCAATACACAGAGTAGAGAAAAATTAGAATACCTAAAGAGCCAATACCTGTCTATCTATGTTTCACCTAACGGATTATCAGAACAACTCTGACTTTGATATATATATATATATATATATATATATATATATATATATATATATATATATATATATATAGTTTTTCGCCCTATCGGGCGACATTTAAGCTACCTTCAGCGGAAGGCTCTTGATTGGGTCTTCGTCCCAACAATGATAATTCATGCATTGATTGCATATTAAATTTTATTAAACTTGAACAATATTTTTCAAACCACAGTTTTCATCAAAACAATGTTATAATTTTTCTATTTGGAACTTATTGCAAAGTTGCTTGATTAACAACATTTTTATTTTTCCGATTCGGGATCAATACAAATAGCTTGTTTCCCTTCCCAGTCTTTGAACAACCAAAATAGAACTGGCCGTGAGAAAATCAGGGTTCCATCAGATGAAGTCCAGTTACTTTCAATAATTGTCCGTGGGACTTTATTGATTGACATTGCATAGCTCACTCTCACTGGAAACTGAAGACTTTCAAACTCAAAAGGAAGACCTGGAGAAATTAACGGGTTTCTTAGGATTAAAACGCCTTTCTCCTTTTCCAGAACAGTAAGGATCTCTACTTTTAAGAGATGAGGAAGTATCTTCTTGACAATTAACCTTGTTCTATTACAAAGCTTTCGAGGATCCAGATTTCTCAATAGCATAACTGGCACATTTTCTTTTAGTTTCAGCTTGTGTTATGGCATTCTAGGAGGATTCAATAAGTTTATGAACTCTATTGGATAATTCACTGCCTGCTCTTGTTCAACCACAATGTCAATGGAAAAGTACTTCACGCTTTCTTTTGGAATTTCTTGGAGAAGTTTCCATTTGATGCTATCCAGAGTTTGATTCTTGGAAGCTAAGGTGACCCTCTCACAAAGCCAGTTTGAATTTATTCAATGGTGTTTAATGTTTTGTTAATGGTTAATCAAGTCTTGGATACTTGAGACTGAAACTCCACAAACATTTGGGAGTGAAATATCTCCATTTTGGTCCATTTTGATGGTTTCATTGCCAAGCTGCAACAGCAAAGCAGCAAATCTTCCTGCTTCAAGGTCACCTGTGATTCTAACTCTCGTGTTTGTTTTCAGGCTGAGTCTTTGAATATGACTCCAGATGTAATAATTTTTCAGGCAAGCATTGCTTTCATCAGCTGGGGTTCCTCTTGCAATGACTGGTAATATTTGTCTAAAAACACCAAAGAGTAGCACAGTGATAAATTCCATGATTTGTAAATTCTGTCTTTGAGTGTTTTCTCCAGGGCCTCAATTGCTCGCTTGTGTGCCATGGTACATTCATCCCAGACAATGAAGCTTGTCTCCTCCAGTAGCTTAGCCAAACTGGTTCTTCTCTTGATGTTGCAAATAGGGGTTTCATTGTAGTTCAAATCCAATGGAATTTTGAAGGTGCTGTGCTTGTAGACCCTCCAGGCAAGAGGGTAGCAGCAATTCCAGATGATGCTATTGCTAGAGCTACTTTTCTTTGGAGTCTCACTGCAGATAAAAGAAGGTTAGTTGCAAAAGTCTTGCCAGTACCTCCAGGTGCATCCAAGAAGAAAATTCCTCCATTGTTGTTACTAATATCATCAAGGACCTTCTGATACACTGGCCACAGTTCTTCCATGTTGTATCATGTTTCTCTCAAAATTTCTCTGCTGATCCAGCTTCTCTGTTTCGATTTGGCAGAGATCTTTTTGAGCCAAGTACATCATTTTGTCTTTAATTTCACAGAGAGCTAAATTTGCAATCAGAAGATTCAATTACAATCCTAGATGGGCAAGTCTCATTTGATGAAGATGAGATATTTAAAAGTTAGAGAATTGCGTCCCTTGAATTGAAAAAGTGTGACAGACATTTTCGGAATAATTATATCGATGAGATATTTAAAGGTTAAAGAGTTGTGCCCCTTTAATTGAAAATGTGTGACAGACAGAGATCTTAAATTTAATTTTCATAAAAATTTTCGCACAGCGAGGAACCAGACAGAGATCGGGTTTTTGCTAACAATATGATTTCCACTAGAAAATACACCGTCTGCAAAAACATCTGTTGGTGAGTAATTCCCATTTCTTTTTATTTCTCGCTCCGTTGATAAAGGACACAGGCGTGTCCGAATATTCCGGATTTAAAACCTTCTTTCCTTGCTTCATTTTTGTCATATGGTTAATAATTAATATTCAATAAATGATTTTCGTACTGGTTATATTGGGACCCTTTCATTTGCCCTTGTTTTATTAACTAACCTATCTATTTTACATACTATAAGAAGTAACACATGGACCTTTTCTTTATATATATATATATATATATATATATATATATATATATATATATATATATATATATATATATAGACTTGAGATAATTATAATTAAGGAATTCATCGAGTCTAGAAGAAACCTCAACAGAATGCAGAAAGCACTGGACGGCCGTTTCGTCCTATATTTGGGACTCATCAGGATTGTGCATCCACTATCGAGAATTGAAACCCGGACAGTTACGTTATCCGGCAATTATCATACCAACTGTACAAACGGGCCTCGCTGACGAAGAGGTAAGGAATTAGACTAGATATTGCGCCACTCGATCACATATTCCGTGGTGGAACTTATCCGAGTTCCCTTACCCATAGGACTGTGCCCCCACGAGCCATGACTACTATCACCAAACCGCTTCATCCAGAGCATTAGAAGCCAGTGCAACCATGATATATATATATATATATATATATATATATATATATATATATATATATATATGGGTGGTGGAAATCCTGTAGGTTTAACTGTTATGTGCTTTTTAAGCAGTTTCAGATAAAGAAATTTCATTACAGGAATCATAAACTCGTTACACACAGCAAATCGGTTATGTCGCCAATTCTTGTTCTTTACGTGAATATGAAGTTTGTTAAAGAAAAATATCTAAATTGTGAAATAAAACTATTGCACTAAATTCGTGTAGATTACACCGAACAAGACATTTTGAAAATGAAATCTATGATTCTGCGTCAAGTGACATATGATTAGTTTACATGTAGGTCTGACTCATTGAAGAAGGATTTTTTTTAATTCATTTTTTTGTATCTAAAGCCAACCAAGTCATCGTGATATTTACATAAAGTTTAGTTTGACAAATAAGAAGAAACAGACGCTGACAGATTGTATTACGCCAATGTTTCAACAATAAACAGTTTTCAATTTTTAAATCAACAAATTAACACACACACACAAATATATATATATATATATATATATATATATATATATATATGTTGTTTTAAACAAACACTGTTTAGTGTTCATTTTTTTTTTTTAACCAAGACGCCTTTCGACCAACACTTCTTCAGGGACCATCCGTGACAAAATTATTGATGAATAGATAATATGGCGGAAGATTTGGAGTATAAAAAAAAGTAAATTAACGATTAAAATATACGTAAATTCAAAAGTTTTAAATCCTCCAGAGTGAGTATAAAATCTGAAATTCATCCTCACGATCCTGCAAATAAATGAAGTGATTGAAGAAAATTCTCCTTCTGCTTCCATAAAGAATATTGCTGTAATTTAATACATACAACTTCCAACATTTACAAATGGTGTTTGGAACGGGGCCTTATGCAAAATAGAGAATGAGTTGATAGAAAATTTGGAAGACCATAGCTCATTCTCCAAAAGTTGTTGTCCAGTCACAGATTCATGTGCAGATTGCGAAACACGAGTGACATTATGATATTTCAATCTAATAAATGCGGGTTCGTGTTGACCCAAACGCGTTTCTAACCTGAAACACGTTCGTCCTATATATTCCGCTGCGCACTGTGGATAACAATATATACACCCCCGGAAAATTTAATTCCGGTCGAGCACTCTTGAGGGGAAGCGCGAATTTGTAAACAATGACTACTACTGCTAATACTGCAAAGCTCTTCTATAAATTGAGCCCTCACGGTCATTGGTGTGTTTATTTGAGGCAATCGGATATCGAGTCACATTGATGAGCTGTGATACAGCGAAACAGTCTGTCTGTGGATGACAATATTTTTAGCATACAACAAATAATAAAGTAATAAATAATGAGTAGAAAAGTTAACAAACAACATTATAAAATATAAAACTGCCCTTTCTAGTCAATAGTCTCTAAAATCATTTGAAACTTAACCATTACTGACCACCTAATAACAGTGAGAATAATACAATATACTTTGCTATTCACAATCCACCACTGACTAGCAAATATAAATATCGTTTGTAACGTTCAGGAAAGCACCCACGCCAAAAACATAACAGCGGGAGAAGCTGTCTGAGTAGAGCTTTCGCTTTACATTTGGAATACGGGGAAATGGGTGTGAATCGATTCCGTGGGAATAGCGTGAAATGCCCAAGTTGTAAAGGTTTGAACTCGTGAAACTAATGAATGACTCTAGTAATATCAAAAACAAGAACAAAGGGAGTTCTCATCCTCCTTCTCAACTCCTCTGCTTCTTACTATCACTACTAATAATAATGATATTAATAATAATCCACACATGTAAAAACTCATATAAGTAACGAGTGGATTTTTTTTTTAAATGAATGCGTAATAAGAATTAAATTTGGATTAAAATAATCCATTTGCTGTTTAAATTATTTGTTTACGTTTTGGGTACGAATAGACCCAACGGGAGATGTGCATTTTTTTAAAAAAGAAATTAATCTGTGATTTGCTAAAATAACCTCGATGTCGATTGGGTAAAAGTTTGACGAACGTAATACAGCTTCAATCTTTATTGTTAAGCACGTTTTATTTTGTAAAACTTTTGAGGATATAGACCGGTAGACACTAATTTTACTGTTTGAAAAAAAAATGCCTACTGAAATACGTGTAACAACTAAACGTTTATAGTAAAAAAAAAAAATGTTTATATACTTTCACAAATACAACTTCACACATTAACCCTCTACCTTGAGTGGCTCTTTTGACTTGTATTGGGTGAACATTAGTAAAAGAAAATAATATCTTATTCAAAATTCGTCAGTTTTAGGACCTTAGTTTTAAGTTGTTTAAACTTTGGAGTCGTGATATGGTTGTAAGTAGCGGCATAAGAATTTGTTAGCCTGCCTACAACCACATCACGACAACAGGCACTAAACAATAACCTTAAAACAAACAAAATTTCTTTAGAAGCAAATACCAAAGTTTAAAGCGGAAGAAAGTATGCAAAAATGTAAATAAATTTTATAAATAAAATGAATCAAAACGAAATAAAAAATAAATATAATAAACCCAACGTCAAAAATAATCGACAAACCTTAACACTAACCCTAAACTGCTAAAAACCTTTTCCCTCTTTCCCATTTCTTCTTACACGCAACCGGTGGCCTATATATAAACAGAGTCTACACAAAGAGGTGTACCATATAATCTCATGATCGCTTAAGTCGTGAAATCCCCAGTTACCATACAGTGTTGACTTCTGTGTCCTTTATCTATCTATCTATCTATCTATCTATCTATCTATCTATCTTTAGTTTTTTTTCCTAAAATATCATAAGTGTTTCTTGGGCTCTTTTATTGACATAGTTGAAATAAAATTTTAATTTATTCTAAACTTGAAAAATAAATTCAAATAATTATTCAATATAGAATAAAATGACATTTGTTAACATTGGAGGTATTTTTTTTATCTGAAAAGCCGTCATATTTCTTTCTTTTCTCTCTCTCTCTCTCTCTCTGTGTGTCTTTCACGCTCTCTCACACACACGCACACACACGTTTCAATATTTATTCTAAAAATCACTGACAACAGGCTCTCTATGTAATGATCGCTCATGAAGACGGAGTAGACATGGAATTTTCTGTCATTTTAAACGTGGCAAATAAGAAGACTTATTTTACTCATAAAATATTAAAAACTAAAGTAATGCTTTTTTATGCTACAACAGACATGCACACACACACACACACAACAAATACACACACACATGTATTACGTATAAATATAAGTGTGGATAAAGAGTTCGACATCGATGGCAACAGTCTGTTTCATGCTTAAACGCAATCTTCAGGCAATGTTTGTTGGGTGATAGTACGACTGTTTATATAATGCCCGAAATAACTAGTATATATAAATAGTCGAGTTACTACCCAACACGCCTAACCTGAGGATTGCGTTTAAGTATGAAACAGACAGTTTCCACTCAACATATATATATATATATATATATATATATATATATATATATATATATATATAGATTCGACGTATGAGGGTCAAGCAGATCAGTTTCCAGGAAACCGACAGCCCGACAACGGCACATGAGATTCGATTATAGTGGTGAAGGTTTCGTGCAGGGCCATCCACACTTTTTGAAGGGACGAATACAGAGACCTGGTGCATTACGTCCTGCTTTATATCCACGAGCTGGTGCACTACGTCCTGCTTTATATCCACGACCTGGTGTACTACGTCCTGCTTTATATCCACGACCTGGTGCACTACGTCCTGCTTTATATCCACCAGTGATTTTTCTTTCGAGTTTCAGAGATCATATTTCTGGCGTATTTCGTATAGCGAAAAACGTTAAAATTCCCTTCAGTTTTGCCGTGCGACGATGAGGGTAGGATATCTGACTGATGTCAAATCATTCGGATTTCGATCCCGGCTTGAAGCAGTCGGACGTCTAGCCACACCAAGGAGCTGTGATACAGGGAAACAGCCTGTCTGTGGATGACTATATATATATATATATATATATATATATATATATATATATATATATATATATATTGTTTGTATATATGTGTGAGTGTGTGTGTATGTGCGCGGCATATATTTTCAGGATGTGTGTGCACTAACATTAGCACTGATCCTTGATTGTCGGTAGAAGCGCTGAGGAGTAGTCAGGATTAACAGTTACTACACTGACCTATGCAGAGAGGACCACTGGATAATATTCAAAGAAATTTGTGGGATAAAGTTATGGAATATGAAGATGACGATTGCACTAATAGTTTTTGAAATGGCTCGAACACTCTGTAATATTTATCCAAAGTAAGGAAGAATTGCAAATAAAAAAAACAAACCTAGATAAATAAGAATACGATTGGAATTGTTACGAATACTGAGTAAAGTACTGGAATTTCAGGAAAACCTGTAGTCACTTGCTCGCCATCAAAAGATTCCAAATATTACCGGTATGGAAAAAACGTAATAGGAATAGTATCCATATTACTACTGGTAGTATTAGTAGTTTATGGTTCGTGTTATGTATGATTATTGGTGATGTTCAGAAAACAACGTCCACAACACAGTAGAGCATTCTTCTTGCCGCTCGTCTTTTCCTTTCCGTCTCTAACCCAATACCACTTTCCCCAAACAAATCCTTTGTTCATTACGTTTGCTCACAGATAGACTTCGGCTGTGGCAAACAGAAAATGAGTTCTTTCTTTCTTTCTTTCTTTCTTCTTCTTCTTTTTCTTCTTCTTCTTCTTCTTCTTCTTTTTCTTCTTCTTCTAACTTTGTTGTAGGTTAATAGTCACTGGTAACCATAGCAACTGTGTTTAGGGAGTGAAAAAGGTGAAATGTTAGGGGCGAGGCCGCCTTTCAAAATGGCGCCACTATGTCAGCATGACTGTTAACATCATCACCATCATTATCATCATCCTGATAATTGATACTTACGAAGCTTGGATCAAGGGCAAATGGAATGAGAAATAAGGGATTAGAAGATTGTGTAGCGACCAGTTTGAAAGTCTCTATCACTGCAGCCATTATCGTTTTGGCCATCGAAATCAGAGTCATATCTGTCTTTAGCTCTCCATGAATATTATTATCATCATCATCTTGACCCACTCAATAATGTTTGATAACCCGTCTATTCCTTTGGCTTCTATTAACTTCTTGTTTACTTTGAAGCCCCACCCCAGCAAACAATAAAAAATGAAACTGCACGGGAATCGAATATATTAAAGATTTTTGCTGAAGACTTTTCTGAGCAATTGTGATTGAGAACGAGCAGATAGGATGACAAGATGACTACTTCGAAAGATACAGTGGTAACTAAGTTTTAATATAACTCTTCTGTTGTTCAGATTCACATTTATGTAAAGTGACACTGTTTTACTGCTTTTGTATGCAGACAAGAAAAGTCCTTAAAACGCATTTCTATGGCTCTTATATATATATATATATATATATATATATATATATATATATATATATATATATTATTCGGACTGTTATCCTCATTGCCATATTCACAACGTTTTGGCTGTTGTACGCTCCGGCCTTCTTCAGGTGACTGGAATTTCGAACTGAACCTTTTATTTCGTCCACCGGGTTTAGACTTGTTCTAGTTCCAAGTGCCATGGCTCTTCCGGATGTCTCAGTTGTTTTTCTTTAAACAACTCTCCAAGTCAATATTATATCATATTTTTACCAGAGCTTATATTGCAACTTTGTGTTGAAATAAAAGGTTCGGTTGGAAATTCCAATGCTCCTACAATTAGAAAAGATCCAACACAATCCATAAGACGTTTGGCACGTGTGTGTGTGTGTGTGTGTGTGTGTGTGTGTGTGTGTGTGTGTGTGTAAAAAATCACTGTTTTAAAATCTGACAGTCCCAAATGGCTCTAATACAGATATTGAAAAAAGCACACACGCAGACAGACACTCTACAAGTGTGCAAATTAGGAGGTGATAAGCTATGATAATTAATTTGATTTATGGTACCCACTTATCCTCAGAAATCCCAAGGCATTTTTACCACGCATTATTTTGTCTTTCTTTCACTGTAAACTGAGGAAGACCAAGAGAGTATACGCTTCTTCGGCGAAACGCGTCATTAGTAAAGAATTTTCCACTTTGCCTTGTCATCATTTTTTCAGATACTGTTTTACATCCGACAAACACACACACACATATATCAATATAAAAAAATTGATGTATCGTTTTCCCATAGATATATGGGAAAACGATATATCAATTGTTCATATTGATATATAACAAATTTTTAAGGGAAAGAAGTATGACAAAATGAATGATACGCGTTTTTCAAATTTGTCACACACACACACACACACACATATATATATATATAGTAAAGGTAGAAAATCCGCTGATCCGGATATATATATATATATATATATATATATATATATATATATATATATATATATATATATATATATATATATGTGTGTGTGTGTGTGTGTGAAAAGTGTATATAAGTATGTAAATTATTTATATAATTATTTATATATTATATGCGCGGTACTTATTAGAAAGCGCTCAATATCAGAGATAGAGCTAACATCACCATATAAATTATCCATTAAGGATTTCAAATTTCTACCTCTTACATATACACAGTCACCAAGAACAAACAAATAACCAGCTTTAAATATAACATATAAAACCCCATTTTTTTCAAAATTTAAAATAAATATAAATAATAATCATTTTTACCTATCATAATTTTACACAAACCCCACCACACGCATATACATACATGCGAGGAAATATTTTCAGCGCGAAAACACTTAATATTGCATGTATACAGTAACGAGACATTTCCGCCACACTTCGAATGTTTAAATTTCAACATACAAATGCGTATGTATAGATATAACACCACCCGAATACATACATGTGTCATAGCCGAAACTGCCCACATATGTTTATATATGTATGAGTCCCGACGGACGACCAAGTATGTATATGTGTCTGCATATATCGATGTTTGCGTTAGTACGATGAATGACAAAACGACGAAATTTCCCCCACCACTTCCACAATAACACCAATACACGCAATCTACATAAACCCATTAATCAGTTTGTCTGACGATCGCTAAAGCGTGAAACCCAGGTCCAAACCCAGGGTCACAAACTCATATATATATATATATATATATATATATATATATATATATATATATATATATATATATATATATATATATATATATATATATCCCGGAGTGGTTAGAACGTTCGCTTTCTGACTATGAGACCCGGGTTCGGGACGTTATCGGCCTGGAGGGGTCGATCCCAGTTTGCGGCACATTTAAAAAGTGCCTGAAAACCATTCCATGGGTTGACCCAAGCCTTGTGAGTGAAATTGGGTAGGCGGAACCCTTGGGGGCCGTCGTTAGCTTTGCACAAAGTCATTGTGATCGAGGGTTTGAATGTGCTGGCCTTGTTCAGATTGTTATGCTAGATAACACGCTCTCCCAGAGATTGTAACTAAGGTCTGCTCAGCATAGTTACAGTATAAGCCACAGGTTGGCTCTCTGGGTGCTGAACAAACACAAATGTACTCGGGCGAGCGTCTGCAATAGGGATTGGCTACCCGCCCTAATAGACGGGTATACTCGAATACGAGTGGCCAGCTATTATTATCTATCTCTCTCTCTCTCTCTATATATATATATATATATATATATATAGAGAGAGAGAGAGATCGTTATCTTTTGTTTTGGTTTTATTGTTCTCTTCTTAATAATGCTTTCTTTTTCTCATATTCTCTCACACTTGCCCCTTAGTGACTTTATTGCTTTGCTTGGGATGAAATGATTAAAAAAAGAAATATATGCTACATGAACCTAGGCGTAAATTTACCGAAATGTATTACGAAGCTATCGCACTTTCAATAGAAATAAATAAATTAATAAATCTTCTTTTTAATCAAAATCGCATCTTTCAAATCAAAATAATTGTCATCCATCTGATGAGCGATCAATGTTTTCAGGATATTGCTTTCTAAATGTTTTCTTTTATATTCATATCATCTTTTATTGAAGTTTCTAGACGTTTCACCAATATATCTCAAGTGTTACATTTTGCTGTTTCATTTGCATGTGTCTAATTCAGGTTTCATATATTGTGTATCACATGTATATACTTTCTGTTTTGAATTCCAGCGATAAAGCTGTCGCTTCTCAAAACAAAATGCCTCTCTACAGATTTCCGTCTTGGAATTCATTTGCTCATATTTGCCGACATATATATTAGGTACCTCTAAAGAAATGTGATCCGTCAGATTTAAAATTAATTTTTAAAATGAAAAATCTTTCTTGAAGATTTTCATTTCATTTCAATTTCAAGCTAATAGATTAAATTTAATATTTCCAATAAGCAAAATACTTTGCTGTAGTTCAAACTAATTTAAATTGACTGAAAGGAGTTTTCGTTTTGAAATTCATAAGCATCACTGATTTTAGCGTCATTTTAAGACTTTCATCATTGTAATTTATTAA
Source organism: Acanthosepion pharaonis (assembly GCA_903632075.3). Taxonomy (NCBI): domain Eukaryota; kingdom Metazoa; phylum Mollusca; class Cephalopoda; order Sepiida; family Sepiidae; genus Acanthosepion; species Acanthosepion pharaonis. Next base: position 674,549 of record CAHIKZ030000572.1, on the reverse strand, counting down.
AAATTTAAAAAATCTTCGAAAAATAAAATATGCTTTTTCGAAACTTTATTTCAAGAATATTAGCCGGTTTAAAGTTTAATTAATCTGATTTGAAAGTTTAAGCTTGAAATATCGTAGAATTCGGATCATTTGTGGTAGTGTATTCATAAATAATTATATCGGTCACACTACAACATGCCTATCCAGACGTCTTACGTTACACCGATCTGATCACAGCTCTATTAGAATCCATTTAAACCAACACACAAACTTACCAAACTCCATCCGAAGCATACAAGTAGAAAATACAAACATAATAACCTCGTCCACATGTATAAAAAGATTAAAAATAATGGAAGCCCTACTAATAAAAAAAATAAAAAATCACTTAATAATATTAACTACGAACACGGCCATAATGTGCTGTGTTCGGAATTATAGAACATTTGGACAGTTTCTACACACTCTGTATCCACCCCGCCACCAAGAAAAAAACTTATTCGAATACAAGAAAAATTAAATAAAAAGCTCAATCGTAGTACCTTGTCTGTCGTTTTTAATGAAACACGCATATATATATATATATATATATAATTATTTATCTGCTTCCCCACGCAGCAAGATGTGTCACAAGGCCGAGTTTAAAGTGGGGTATCCGAGCCCGTAGGCTCGGGCAAAAATTCCCTATGGACCACATAAAAACGGAGTCAGTATCCCGAGACGAGACTCTGTCCCTCGTCTGGGGGATACCTTCTGGCATAATCCAGGTAAGCCACGCATATATATATATATATATATATATATATATATATATAGGGGGAAGATATATGACAAAGTGGAAAAAGTTTTCATGTAACGCGTTTCGTGCCTTAGGACTTCATAAGGGACGAAAAGCATCACACGAAAACTTTTTTTTTTTCACTTTGCCAGACATCTTTCGTCCAGAGCTGTTCTTGATATATAGAAACTGAATGGGCATAACAGAAAAATTGTCCAAATCGTGTAAAAACAAAATTGTCCATTTGTTAGATTAAGCTTTGAACCATTGTATTTTATAAATGATTAAAAATATCTTACTGGAATTCTCCGAGCTTTTTATAACACTAATGGACTCTACATTGAGCAATAATAATGTATAATTATTCTCCAAGCTTAACAGAAAAATCGTGATGAAATCGATCATAAACGAAAATGACATGTTCATCATTAATTAATCATAGCTAAGGGTCGGAAGCTCATGAAGCATTGAAATAAAAGTTTATATATATATATATATATATATATATATATATATATATATATATATATATTACAGAATCATTTTCCATCTTATTCTCTGATCTTCAAATTTTCTGTCCTAGAGTAACAAGGTGCCTCACAGGTTTAATTTTTAAATCTTTTTCACTGCTTTTTGGACTACCATAGGTGAAACTCTTCTCTCACGTGCCAAATGTAGAATAAAGGGTTTTAAAAGGTTCAAATCAATCAACCCCCCCCTCGCAAGGGGAAACGCTGTTACATAAGCTGGAATATTCTACCTTCAACACCATCACTTGATAAGACACCAGAAGTGTTGAAACAAAATGGGTATGTTTGTAGGGATTTTATAACATGTTTATGTTATAATTTTCAAATAAATAATTACATTTGCTCTACTCTGTATTAAGCACTTTTTTAAGAATAGTATTTGTTGGTTATTGGAATTTATTCCGTAAACACTGATTCCATACTTGGGTATATATATATATATATATATATATATATATATATATATATAAAAACATTGTTCTTTCATGGGTAAACGTGTTAATCTATCCTGTTTTTTTCTTAAAGAGTGAAATTAATAAATATTGGTTTAGATTGAGAAGCCCCACTAAAAGTACTGAAAAGTCCCACTAAAAGTACGAAAAGCTCCGCTAAAATTACCGAAATCCCCACTAAAAAGCCCCACTAAAAGTACTGAAAATCCTACTAAAAGTACTAAAATCCCCACTAAAAGTACTGAAAACCCCATTAAAAGTACTGAAAATCCTACTAAAAGTACTAAAATCCTCACTAAAAGTACTGAAA
>CAHIKZ030000572.1:615000-665000 GCA_903632075.3 Acanthosepion pharaonis | reverse complement strand
CCTCTATTCTTGCCTGTAGTGTTTAAGGTACAGTTCCAAGTGCTCTAATTATTATCGACACGACCATAACCCTCCGATTTTCCTTGCTTGACAAGCGCTTAGTCGCACATATAGGGTGTCCATAAAGTTCGTGTGCACTTTAAAAAAATTATAACTTTATTTGTAATTGCGATAGAAATAATTTGTAAAAAGGATTAGAAAGCAGTAAATGTATATTTTTTTAAGGTTTTATTGAAATTTTATTTAAGTATCCACATGTCCTCCATCATTAGCAATACAAAGGGTAATACGATTTTGCAGTTCACGGAAAACATTTGCCAACTGATTTACAGTAATGCCTGAAATCACATTAGTTATTTTAGCTATACTTAAAACTAGGTACATTAAACTTCATAAAATTTTTTCCAGATTATTTCTATCGCAAATACAAATAAAGTTATAAATTTTTTAAAGTGCACACAAACTTTATGGGTACCCTGTATATCACATTTGTGCACAGGAGCGGTCATGAATGGATTTGAATACACCTTTTGGCAACACATCGTGAAAACGGAGCAGGACGAAAATACAGGAGTAAAATAAATCTGTCAGGGAAAAGCAAAGAAATATACGAAGGAGAAGTTAAAGTTGAGCACTGGAGAATATTTTCAGAAAATTTTATGTCTGGCAAGAATCGTTGGAGATATCTGACGTCATTGGGAGTGCGCAGGTGTCAGCGCTGCTTGGAGCAGATGAGGAAAGTTTTGTGCCTCTAAGTTGCTGGTAGGAACTGACATATGAACGTCATCTTCCGGCCGAAACATCTAAAAGTCGGATAGGACATCAAATGTTATACCAAATAGAAATAAGGTTAGTCTAAAGCTGTCAAGGCAGATCCTTAATATTTTCGGATATGTACTCCAGTAAACCTCGACAAATATCGTAGCAAGAACAAACTAGAATATGTCATGTGGTTCCACAGAAATGAAGTCTTTTATACAATGTTCCAATTCTTCGGGGTTAAATCGACGTTTAAACCCAGACTGAAGTGACCGTGGCATTCGCTATCCATAGCACACGCGTGGGGTACTTTGATGTGATCCAATGGTTAGCAATCTTGTTTCGCTAGATCGATTACGAGTTAGTGAATAGTGAGTTCGATTCTCCTTGGGTGCACCACACTTTCTGCCTTGTGCCACATCTAAGCTGCGTTTGGAAAACCACCATGATACACGCGCGTGCGCACAACTCTCCTACCCACATATAAACACGCATACAAAAATATATGTAATGACAGCCACAAATACATACACTGATTAAAAAACACATACGCAAACACCCACACACACCTACAGGCACACACACATACATACAGGTAAAGATGAATACACACAGACATACACATTGATAAATAAAAAAAACACACACTGTCAAGCAGATAAATATTCACCCACATAGTTTTTCTTTTGTTTCCAGATCATTCATGACTTAAAAATTGTCTCTCTCTCGAATTATTTATAACGTCAAACCCAAATAGATTCATATTGTCATAAATCCTTTATGGCATTTTTGCATCTTTCATAACGCGTTGACACGATCGCTTCCCACATGAAAAGGATATCTAAAAAAATCTTTATACTCTGGGTGTTATAATGATTTTTTTAAGTGCACTGGTAGTGTTGAAACACATCAAAAGATTGTAAAAATGGAATTTGTCACAAGGCCACCTTGCTTTTTATTTTCTATAAATGTTGTAACAGATTTTGTTATAAAATGCAATTCAATTTTGTATGACGACCGCAATATGCAGTGGGAGTTGGAATTGCTGCGAAAAAACAAAACAAAAACAAAAAACAACATAAAAAACAATCAGCTCCTTTACACCAAACTTACGTTACAATAGGGAACCTCACACAATTCTATTGTCCCTATTTGCAGTTAAGTTAGCTAGTATTGTTCATGATTATAAACCATATTGGACTTGTTTTGTTTTTACGACGATTCATTGATAATACGATTTCTTTTACAATAAAGTAATGCTATATCGGAGACCTATATATATATATATATATATATATATATATATATATATATATATATATATATATATGTGTGTGTGTGTGTGTATGTGTGTGTAAAAATTTCAAATAAAGTATAACTGTAAAAGGACAATATGAAGAACGACAAAGGAAAACACTTATCTTAGCCAACGTGTTTCGTCCTCTGAGAGAATTCACCGAGGCAAATTTGCCTTGATAAAGTCCCTTAGAGAACAAAACGCGTCGGCTAAGATAATGGTTTCCTTTTTGTTTTTTCACACACATATACATATTAGGAATCCTAAATTTTCGCTTGAGGATGAAACAGGGCTTGGTACTTTAATTCAATTCAATTTTAATAATTATATTGAGGTTTTTGGCTCTTGTTTTTGGCTCTTGTTTTTGAAACATGAGAACTCTTATGTAGCGAAGCATATTTAAAAATAATATATATATATAAATATATATATATATATATATATATATATATATATATATATATATATATATAGCATGGTGCAGAAAGGTTGCCTAGGATCGCTACACGGACCGAAAATGTGTCACCTTCAATACAGCAGTCTCCCAGGCATTATGCACGAAAACACGCTTCTGCCTTACACATATCCGTTGTAAATGTTGGCAGAATCTTACACAGGTCTCTCCACATGCATCCCAACAAGATGATGGTTGTACAGGAGCTAAGCGAGAGGGATTATGAAACCCGCACAACTTTGTGTCAGAACATTCTCCAGAACATTCTCTCATCAGCTGTTCTGATCTGCAGTTAATAAGCGCACTTCCATTTATCGGGGATGGTTAATAAACAGAAATTTCGATACGTTATTTTCTGGTGTGCAATGGATGGTTTCGGTGTGTGGGGTCCTTATTTTTTCGAAAAGGAAGGTGTTATAATTGTTAAATCGGACCGTTATTGTGAACTCCTCGAAAGGTTTCTCCATCATAAAAGTCGTCCAGTTACTCGCTCATAATTCGGATGATGTATAGTGCCAACAAGATGGTGCCACATCGCATACGTCTCGATGTTCACTCGGAGTCCTCCGTGACATGTTTCCGGATCATCTTGTTTGTCTGCGAGGCGATATTGGGTGGCCCCGACTTTTCTCGGATTTAGCCATTTGTGATTTTTTTCGATGAGGGCACCTCAAAACAGGAGCATATCAACACCGACCAGCAACTGTAGAAGATCTAAAGGTAGCAGCAATAAACTCAGGAAATCAATGCAATTCCACGGGACATGGTTCAAAGGGCAATGGCGAACCTTCGAAACAGACTTCAAAACTGCATCGACATTGGCGGTCGTCTCTTAAGTAATACAATTTTCAAAACCATTTGAACCACAAAGACATGTAATGTACTTACTATAAATCCAATTTTTTCCTCTTATGATCATGTGTTTGTTTTTATTAACGTTTGAAATCAGGGCAACCTTTCTAATGCTGGTAAACGAAATATGACTCCACTTTCGGAATATTTTTGGAAATTGAAAAGGAAAATAAAACATGTAAAATCGAAAATCCTCAAACAAGCTAGAATTTTCAGATCAGTGAACGAACCGTGCTTCCTCTGCCTACAGGAGAAAATAGAAATAATCAAGTTCTTGAATGTGACGTATTATTAGATCAAAGGTATGAAACTACGGTAAATTGTAAACATATTAAGGGATTAACCTTACAATCTTGCTAAACTTCATAACTCAATAATCACTCTTCTTAAGCTATATTATCTTTATATAAACATTTTAATATTATCATCAATGATTTATTCTAGCTTTAGGTATTGGTTAGTATTCTTAAATTACTGATAGTATGCTCAGCCATGAATTGACTTATTATTATTATTTCTCTTCATGTATTGATAATAGTTTTTAATTTAAAATTAAAGTAAAAATATAAAAGTTGAAAATTTATTTTGTATTCTAATTTATAATGTAAAGTTGGTTTTGTTAAGTATTGTATTGATTCTTAAAGTGTCCTTTATTTATGTTCTATGAATTTCTATGGATTTCTATGGATTATGTGATTTCATTTAAAATGTCATAAAATTTGAGACTCGACATTGTAGCCAATATGTTATTAACTGATGGCGTTTCATTTCCGTTCAAATTTGAATTCTCTTTTTCAGCATAATTTCATTGGCTTAACTCGTATCACCACTTTCTCATATGTTATTTTCTTAACTTTCCTCTTCCTTTGTATTTGTGTAATTACGAATATAGATCTCCCCATCTGTTGCTTTTCTTTTCTTTCTATTCTCTTTGTAATAGGATTAATTTTTTATGCTTTCATTTGCCTTTCTTTTGTTTCCTCTTCCTTTTCATTTTATTGATTTCTTATGTCCTTTCCTTTTTCTTCTTCATAAATATCTTTTTTACCTTGTACGGAAAATTTTCCAAAAACGGAAAATGAAGTGATGTTTCATAAATTGTAATTTTAAATAAAATCGTTTATTACCCCCTTTTTTAACTACCTGATGAGACGTTGTTTATTAAACGTCGAAACAAAATGTACAATTTTGTAATAGCAACTTACATGTTCTAATGTAACAGTGTATAATATATATATATATATATATATATATATATATATATACAAAACATGGTGTAATATATATGCATGGTGTAATTTTAATATATTTTTGGTTTATACGTTTTTTTTAGATACAAATACTTAAGTAAATTCTCTGTTTATAATAAACAGTGTTAACGACATTTACAAGCGTAAATATCATATGACATATTTTCTATGAAATTTCTGGAACATTCAGGCCGGTAAATGTAGTTAACACTGTTATAGAGAGCATTTACTTAAATATTTGTATCTATAAAAATAACGTATAAACAGAAAATATATTAAAAAGATTGTCGGACTTAGTTCATTTTATATATATATATATATATATATATATATATATATATATATATATATATATATAATGGAGATCAACTTTTTTTAGTGGACTCAGCAATTTTCAATCTGCTTGTCTGAATCATCTTCAAGAAGCGAGAGCAAGATCTAAAAGGTCAGCCAATCTAACAGGGATCTCATTTCACAATCCGCAGATTGATTTGCTCCATATATGGCCTCCTTTGTAAATCACTAGCGGGTCTTAAATGCCACTTAAGATTATCGCACAAACTTTCATAACTGAATCAACTAAGCTGTCAGTTTTCATCCGTCGAAACCGACGGAGAGTCCATTATATATATATATATATATATATATATATATATATATATATATATATATATATATTAACCTTTTGACCACACTGTTGTACGGCTCAGAATCGTAGACCCCGTATAGGTCCCCTATTAATCAGCTGATTGTATTCCACAAAAGGTTGTCTCCGCGCGAACTGTAGCTATACTTTTGACGGAAGCGTGTCTAATATTGATCTCGAAAAATGTCACATTCATGGAATTACTATTTTCCTGTTCCATTACAACTTCGCTGGGCTGGTCACGTTGCAAGGATGATTGACGACAGAATACCTAAGGTCCTCACGTATAGCCAGTTGGACGGCTACGGCTCAGGTATAAAGACAAGCTAAAGAGTAACCCTTCAGGTGTCAATGTGCCTCATACTAAATTCGAGCGAGTTGCCCTGGATAGAAATAACTTGTGATATCTGTGCCAGAGTGATATCAGATGTTTTTTTTAAATCAGTCGTATTGACCAGCTGAGAGACGAAAGACAACGGCGAAAAGCGTCAACAAATATTCCCGTGACTATATCCTGATACCCTACTGTTGCACAATATGAGGACATGTATTCCAGTTACTACCGGAATTAAAGTGTCACATACGACACAAACATAAAAACTGGATGAGGTTTTCGGATCTTCATTCGTCAAAATCGACGAGAGAGTCCACAACTATCTATCTATCTATCTATCTATCTAATATATATATATATATATATATATATATAATTATCTTTTTAAAAATATGATTCCTTCGCTATATTTTTTTTTTGAATAACTAATCAGTTATTCAAAAAAATTTCGCTTGAGGATGAAACAAAACTTTTGGCTCTTGTTTTTGAAACACGAGAACTCTTATGTAGCGAAGGAATCATATTTTTAAAAAAAATAATTATAATTTAAGCTCTACTTCTGTATGGAGCACTGTTTTTTTGTTTGTTTTTTTAAATAAAAAACGAAAATACTAAAGAACTCCGGATTATTTACCTAACGTGTTCTTTCCTCCTCTCTCTCTCTCTCTCTCTCTCTCTCTCCTATATATATATATATATATATATATATATATATGTGTGTGTGTGTGATTGTGATTGTGTGTGTGTGTGTGTGTGTGTGTGTGAGTTGATTGAAGTCAGCACCCAGAGGCGACAGATTTCCATGCTAAACGTAATCGTCAGATTATGACGTTTGCGTTTAGCATGAAACAAACCGTCGCCTCTTGGTGTTGACTTCAATGTCCACGTTTATATTTACATACACTCTATCTCTGATATTGAGCAAATTAACCCATAAATATAGTATACCTTGAAACTATATTTTATCACACACATACACAAATACACTCACACACACACACACACACACACACACACACACACACACACACACACACACACACACACACACATATTCATTTAAATATGTCTGATTAAACAATTTCGAAATGTGTTTATTATTTTCAATTAAATCCTTTCGTAATCACGTATAAACTTTCTTGTTTCATGATTAAAGACAGCAAGAAAGGTACGGTGGTTATATTTATTCCGACATGTTTAAAATGAAAAGATGCCGCCCAAATTGTTTTTCATAAAATAACCTACTCAGTACAACTGCATTCATTATTGAATAAATACTGAAACGTTGTTGGAATCTGATAATTTGATGAATTTTAGCAAATATTTCAGAAAAAACATCCATATAGAGGATGCAATGGGTAAATTTGCGCGTTGTTTGTTTTTGATTTTCATTTTGTCGACTGCACACAATAGTAGGGTCAGTTGGGCATTGTCTGTGAGAAAAAGAGCACCATGATGCAATTCACCCCGCCAAAAATTTGGAAGACATGCTGTACTGCTTGGCATTCGCACCGGAATCAATACGAACATTTCAGAATGTTTGGGTGTCAATCTGAGGACAGAGCAGAGGATTCGGAAAGAGTTGCATGAGTCTAATGGTGATCACGAAGTTACGGCAGCTTGGAGAAGTCACTCTGATCGTTCTGATCAGAAAAGAACTTCCGAAATTGTTGCTGAGGGCTTCTGACACGAAGGTCTGCATCAAGTGCCTTGAGGAGCTAGTGCTGCCCTGGATCAGGCTGCTGGAAGACCCTATATCTGGCAGCAAGACTCTGCACCATGCCACACATGTATAGGTATATATATATATATATATATATATATATATGTGTGTGTGTGTGTGTGTGTGTGTGTGTGTGTGTGTGTGTGTGTGTGCTGATTCCTTTTTATAAGACAGTACGTATATATGGGGATGGAATGTACATATACATGTACAAAGTAGCGGGGACACGCACACACACACAATACACAAAAATGAAAATAGATTTGACAGTCTCAAGGGTAATGTAGGAATGGGAAATCATCTCTCATCAACACATCTATCATCACCACCTCCCAGTCCAAAGATTTAATATCACTTAAGCAGGAATTCACTTTTGCCAACAGTCCAAAAATGAGAACAAGGCTCACTACAAATACAGAAAATGAACAATGAAACATTAAAAGAACATAAGGAAAATTTATACCTTTAAATTTATTCCTTTTATTTGCCTGAAGAAGGTTACGAGAGCGAAACACGTGTAGCATAAATATGAAGAATAAAATATAATATATATATATATATATATATATATATACTAAAACAAATCCACATTTTAATATAAAACGTTTTTGGGTAATTCGTACCTGATGAGTTGGTAGAACAATGAATCTTTAAGTTGCACTTCGAACGTAGGAATATGTATATTTATCAACGCACACACACACACATATGCACACACACACACACACACACACACACACACACACACACACACACACACACACACACACACACACATATATATATATATATATATATATATATATTATTTTATTTTTTTTATTACACCTGTAAATAAATGGACTGTCAACAATCATTGCAGTACTGTATAAATATCAGTATTTAAATTAGACAACGTTTAATTTTCCGTCTGCACCTGAGGATTGTATTGTGCTTGAAGCTCACAGTCGTGATACCGCTGAAGAAAGAGAAAGAAAAAGAAAAAAACTATATTCATTATTAATTTATATATATATATATATATATATATATATATATATATATATATATATATATATAACTCTATTGTGTGTGTGTGTGTGTGTGTGTGTGTGTGTGTGTGTGTGTGTGTGTGGCTACACATGCGCACAGATGTTTTTGTCAGGCGTGTAGACCAAATGAACGCGCGTCAGTCTGTAGAGGGGATGAAACTGTAACGAGTGCAATTCTGGACGCGGCATTGTGTAGTTGTTTCCTGAATTTCCTTCTTCCCTGTGCTGCACCCCTCGTGACTCACGTGCACTTGCCGAGGTTGCGTTTTGTTTTGAAAAGGTTTCCTTCTGTCAGCAAGTTCACACCCCGCCCACGTCACCAGCATTCGTCATATGAAGGTCCATGTGTGTCGGTGGGAGTTTCTGCAAAGCGTCAAATTCTTCCGGTTTGATTTACGCAAAACAGGCGACCACAACCAACTGGTGTGGACTCGATTTAGTACTGTGGTTAGCGTACTAGTAGCGTCAGCTAGTGAGTTCGTTTCTCACTGTGTGTCGTCTAAATATTGATATGTTTTCAATTAAGCTTTTCTCAGATAACTTCCGGTCATATAGGAAGTTGAAGCCATGAAAATTGCATAGTTTTCCTAATTAGATTTTCTGATGAATCATAATGCTTAAGTTAATGCCGAGCTCTACAACCATAAAATACCCATTGAAATTTCGTTATTGGATTTTGAAATATTTCAGAGTAACAATCAATTGCAAAATAATGCAATAACAATAATGCTTATGAATGCAAGTCATAAAACAGTAAAGAGGGTTCAAACGAAAATATTTTAAATTGACAAGTTTCTTCATTTCACTGAAGCAAACGTAAACATATGCAAGATTTATCATGTCCTCTATCTTTTCCTTTTTCTCACTGATTTTTCTCAGTGTTTTTGATAGGCCTTTTCCGTCCTTCCGCGCGATCAAAACGAAATAGACCAGGATTTATGATGAATTAACATGGCGTAACGGTTTTGCCAACTAAAGAATGAAATAACAAGTAGAATTATGATAAAATAATGATAATAAGATTTCTTTTCTTACTTTTTCATGAAATTTAAGTCTATATAGCTTTCATTATCGCAGTGCACTAATTTAGATTGGTGTGAGACAATGCCATAAGTCTGTGACAGCCAGCAAGGAACAAAATCACTACAGTAATAATAGGGTGTCTTGTTTTTGAATAAGAAGACGTTTCCCACCCCTAATTTTAATGTTTGGTCATTTGGTTACATTTTGGTAATGAGGTGTAGCTTAGAATTTTAGCACATCCTCATTAATGTATGTAGTGTACGGATGAAAAGAAAAGCAAACTTTTATTTTTCAACATAATCTCCTCCCTTGTTAATGAACTTAAATAATTGTCTGACAGTCTATGAACATATCGATTCAAACTCATATACGAGAGAGTGCTGAAAAATTCTCGCTCCGATCCACTTTACAAAATCTGACCCAATGTTTAAAATTTGGAATGTTTTAGGAGTGGCTTTTTGATAGGACTAAGAAATTTTCAGCGCCCTTTCCGAAACACACACACACACACACACACACACACACACACACACACACACACACAGATATATATAGAGAAGAGAAAAAGCAAAAGATTCAAGTGGCTGAAAATGTTTGACGAAGTAATAAAAAATGTTTGATTTGTTCAACAGAAAAGTGTTTCACTCTTCAGAAGGACGCCATCAACCCACAGTTGATCAAATAAAGCACAGAAGGTTAAATTCTGCATTAAAATAAAATAAAATTTTGCATCAGTTTGTATCGGTTAAGTGCTATTGTTATTAAATTAAAACTGCATTTACTACTCATAAATGGTTTCAATAACTCCCAGTATTTTAAAAGGAAATTTGATTTTTTCATGCGCGTATAAACGTTTTACTTTTTTTAAATACTGGTGTCCATACACGATATAACAAAAAGTTAGGGGCGGTACCTATAGTAAATTTAATTTATTGGTCATTTTCTAAAATTTCCTCAACAAATGTCTTCGTAAGTTAAGGTATAACACCAAATACCTAAAATTCAATAAAATATTAGAATGCATAAAATATTAAAAAATTTAAGATTACTGGATTGTTAAAAATTATATAAAAAGACGTTCACGCTGTATTTGTCATATACTTATTTTCAATTATGCACCCCCCTCCTTACTTCAGTCAGTTATGTGCTATGCTTGATACACGCTTAGGTGATCATGTATCTTTCAGTACATGACTGACGAAGCAGATTTTTCTTGTAGTAGGTTGCCATTTCTTTCTACGGTACACCAGTTTCCATCCAAGGCAACCCGGTCTGTCCTGTCAGGAGCGGAGAGGGAAGAGGATCCATACCTTTCCCAAGGGTATTAGCATGTAAGTGAATGGATTCGACGGGAATTCGAACTCGGCTCTTCGATTCCTCAATCCGAACCGCTATCCATTACCCCGCCGTAAATTTCCCCAAAATTCAGGCTCTCAATATATCACTCAACACATCAAATATACCTCTGTCTTAAAAAAAACAAAACAAAAAAACCCCAAAACAGTGCTTTTCTGCGTGATCTTGAAATAAAAATAAGTATTATTTATTTATACTTTTTCCATACGGGCTATTGTCCTGATCTTTGTTGTTGGTATCACAACATGAAAAGAACTAAACGAGATATAAAAAAAAATAAGTAGTAGACAAGATATCACTTGATATGAGCAATGGAACGAGAAAAGTCTACCCCCCCATACTTCGGCATCTTCTGTAGGTTACCCGGATCGACATAAACCTGATGGACACCGGAGGAAACAATAGCAAAAATGTTCTAGTAACAACAAAGTGGAGAATAGCCCGCATGTAAATAGTTTAAATAATGATAATTACTCATCCCAGAAATCCAGACAAAAATTAAGTAATATTTGTTTCAATTTAAATTAAACTTTAAATCAGTTAATTTTTCACAAATAACGTTTCAGAAAAGTATATTATATTTTAAATTTTTTTTAAGTAATAGAATTATGTTGTGCTGACAGACTTGTCAATATGGACGATTTTATCGATTTTAATGTTACGTAGAAAAAGAAAGATTTTAATCAGTTTGAATTCGGTTTGAATACAGCAAAGTATTTTGCTTATTGGAAAAATTGAACTTAATCTATCAGCTTGGAATTAAAACTAAAAATAAAGTTTCAAGAAAAAATTTTCATTTTTAGCACGCATTTTAAACTTAAGCACCAGCTATTTTTGAAAGTCCATTTTTTTTAGGCACCTTTTTTGGAGGCACCTTTTTTGGAGGTACCACTTTTGGGAGTACCTTTTTTGGGGGTACCTAGATAAACAATAGCAAAACGAGTACAGGTATATATGTACTGGAACAAATTATGATGCATTGTTTGTCACAGAAATTTTAATGATAAAATCGCCATTCTAACAAAGACATCGTTTACCCAAATGTATCCGCTTGTGTTTAAGATGCATACGGATTTACATTTAACTTTTACTGCTTTCGAAAAATGTCTTTTTTAATTTTTTTTGATTCTTGTTTTTGAAATATGATTATAATTAGTCATTTATCATTTTCGAATATTATTCTTACTCTTTTCTTTCATCATCATCAACATTCATTCATTCATCATCATCATCATTCATTCATTCATTCATTCATTCATTTCTTTTCATCATTCATTCAGTTTCATCATTCATTCATTCATCTTCATCATCATCGTCGTCATCATCATTCATTCATTCAGTCAGTCATCACCATAATCATCAGTCCAATGAGCAGGTGCAGTCCTAGGGTCGCTTCGAAACTGAACATCTGACCGGCTCTCTCAACGCATTTGCGTTAAAACCCGAAGCGGTATTCATGCGTAGCGTATCTCGGACAAGTAGACCCGGGGCGGGGGAGATCTCATCCTTCTCTCTTCAGTTTCAAACCCACAGCCGAGTGATGTCCTCCAACGTCAGGGCTCGCCTCGGTCACGGCCATATTGATCTTGATTCCATCGGGGGGAACCCTCCACCCAGCAATAGCATTTCATCACCCTCACTGGCTGCGAAGCTATGAAGCCCATTCTACCCCATTGTACTAGATGGCCGTTGACCCTAAAAGTTCATTAGGACATTGTAGAATCACGTCACTGCTAATTGAGCCGTGCCTTTTCTTTCTTTCTTTTTTTGTTTCCAGAATCCCTAAAATATTTCAAGAAGAAATTGAAGAATTAGTTCTATACCTGGTGTTTTATCTAATTATAGTCTTGTGAAGTTAATTTAACATTTTGTGACATTTGAATGGGGATTATTCTGTCTCGAAAAATATCACGTTACTTTTTAAACAATCATATAGAATGCGTCGACTAAAAACATTACGATCATAAACAACAATAAAAAAATCATAGTAAAGCCATTCTACTTATGGACATTGGTTGTGACTAATGCCGTTATCGATTAAATGCGTTATGCCCGTTCAGTTACAGAATGACTAACCTGTTAACCTGAACATCTTAAAAACTTAGATAATTAAATCTCTAACTTCAGAAAAACAGAGAGACTACGAAAACAAAGAAGAAAGAGAATGATTAAAACAAAAGCCACCAAATGTTAACATCATTCTTCGATTTCACAACAGTTTATTTCCAACAGAAATATAATTTTGAATCAGTATTAGTTCATTTCAGGCCAATGTTTCACTTGTAAACAAATTCCTTTTCGGTAAATCTGTTATCAGAAAATGTTATCTTTGCAATAATTTAAAGTAAATCATAAAAATTAAATGAATCGTGACCTGAAACTTTTCAAAACGCATAAAAAATACTATATAGTGGCGTTGGGCATTGGGGTTAATGAGAACAGTTGATTTTTGCAAGACTAATGAAGGATAATAATAACAGGAAAATACATGTTTAATTTTAACAAAACAAGATAAGGAATTTATTCACAAATTGACATGCTTGGAGTAGTGTTAGTAGCTCATTTCAGGAAAATAAATCAGATATTTTTAAAGTCCATAATTTTAACGAATTGTCATGAGGAGGAAATGTCCATACAACAGATTAAATGATCTCGCACAAAAAGTAATATTAAAAAATGTTTAAGACAAAGGTAAGAGAGTTCGTTGCATAAGTCTAAAAGTAGACGAAGAGAGATAGTTTGAAATAATTAGTCTGGATTATTGAGAGAAAATTCTTTGAAGTGCTGGGTACTTCAATATAATTGGCGAATAATTTTATACTAGCGAAAACTTCAACGCTGGACGCGGTGGGCAGAAACGAAACCTTTCACGTGACTTCATCTCTTATTAAAACCTTTCACATGATACTCTTCTCTTATTAAATTAATTTTTCTCTTCATTTTATATCAAAAGGAATTTTGTTACTTTATTTTCTTTCTTTTTTCATTGGTCCAAAAACAATTTCTCATAGTCTCGGGAAATTATTTCCGTCTTCTTCTCAGCTCGCTAGCCAATTTCTGTGAAGACAAGATTTTCATTGGTCCAAAGAAATTTCCACATAGGCTCGCGAATTTCTTTCCGTCTTTTTCCTTTTGATGGGAGTGGAGTGAAGGGAGTTGGTTATTATTATTATTATTATTATTTCGCACTCACTACAACTCAAGAGGAAGTATTTACAGTTCTTTTTTAAGTGGAAAAATCTCAAGTTTATTTACAAATAGAATATTGTAAAATCTAGCAAAGGAAGAGTTGACCGGTCTAGATTAAAACAATCAACTGCTCAGCTTTCTTTAAACTGGATTTGTAGAAAGGCATTGTCCTTCTATTTGAATCATTTTTGAATGAACATTATGTGGGAGGATTCAGTAATCATGTTTTTTCAAGTGAATTTCGTACAATTAGCGTTTATCTATAGAATTAAGCAAATATTTGTAATCAACTGCTCGGTTAGTATTAAACAGAGTTTTGTAGAAAGTACTTTTGAAATCTTCATTATGCAATTGTTTTTATAAATAATATTGTCCGTATTTACAAAACTTAATTTAATCTGACTCAAGGCCACAAATCTAGGGCACTTAGTGAGGAATCTAGACTGGTTTGTTCATCATTGTTTCATGGTTAGTCAGTCAGTTAATTGCCATACAGGATACTTGGACGATCATGTATCTTTCGATACATGACTGACGAGGCAGATTTTTTTCCCGCCGTACGTTGCCATTTCTTTCTACGGTAGACTGGTTGCGAACAAAGGCTAAAGAACCCAGTCTGTCCTTCTATTTAACCCATAGCTGGAGGGAGAAGAGATGGCTTCATACCTTTTCCAAGGATATTTATACGTAAGTGAATCTAACTAACTCGACTGGGATTCGAACTCGATATCCATCCCACCACGGTAAAGTGAAATCCATATTTATAAACACTATGTTCATGTTGTTTTGTTTAACGCTCAAACTTCGGCTTTTTTACAATCTCATAAATTATGTCGACACTAAAGGCAAAACCACGTTATTATATTTTTTATTTTAGGCGTGGAGAGGATGTGAGTAGTTAGAAAACAAATAAAAAACCTTGTTTCAAAGACGAATCACTTCACCCGTTATTGGTTGGACATTAATTCTTATCTCTTAAGTCGTAAAAAACCAGAGAAGACGATCTAAGAGGACAATCGACTTGAACTAAAGCGGGTCAGCCAAGTGACGCGGAGTGTCTCAAATGTTGACAGTGCAAATATTATGCATGATAGATTTTACACTGGTCTTTACGGAGACTTCATTTCCTTCACAAAGACATAACATGGCTGCTCTTTTTCTCTCCCCGTCATTTTTTGTTTCGAATAGGCTACTTTGCCGGTTCCGGTAAAATAAACACCAAGGCTATTTTGCCGGTAAATATAAACAGCGTTTTAGAACGAAGAATATATTATATTTGACACCGCCATTTCAGGGCTGTGTGAGTTGTGTAGGCAGGACTTGAACAACATGGATTCTGTGGTGAAAATAAATAAACTTTTCTGTGAAATCTGTGTGTTGTTATTTTTAACATTACCCCGCTTCATAAAATATTTACCGGCGAAATAGCCTGGGGTGTCTTTTTTACCGAGACCGTTAAAATAAGCTTAAAAGGATGCTTGTCACTTTTACCGGGACCAGCAAAATAGACTCTTCCTTTTTTTGTTCTTATAAAAGTCCTCATTATAAAATTTGCCTTTTTATTTTTTTCAACCTGTTCTTTGAGGTTTTGAGGTGGTACGTTTTCATCGTTCCATATATCATTCTTGCTATAGGTTTCGTATTTGTTCTTTTTGGCTCAAGGTTTCAGCCGATATGGTCTTTGGTCTTCAAGGCGTTTTCTAAAGTTCTGAAATTAAGTATTTTCATCATTCTATACATTACTGGGACAGTTTTGTAGTTTTGGTACAATTTTCCACCGATATATACTTTGAAAATGTAAGATTAAATAATTTCATTATATCATAGGTTTTTGAAGTATTTCTTTTGTTTTTGTTTTTTTTACTTTTAATTTATTTCACTTGATATAATTTTCAGTTTCCCTCAGGTGTATATCACATCTGCTGATCTTTTGAAAGAATTTAGTGGTTTTTGTTTTCTTTTAAAATTTATTTCTGATTCTGTGTAGTTATAAAAATGCAAAATCACAGGACTGTGTGTTAAGGCTTCAAAAAGGCTAATTAATTATTAATTATTTACGATTTTTGGGAACCAACTGTAATATTTCGAAGCATAAAGAAAAATAGGAATTATTTACGTTTATTTTTTTTTAAACGAATGCTTTATTTTTTTCAGTCTTTTTTTTTCCCTTTTTAAAACCTATTTATTTATTTTCTTTTATTTATACATTTATTTTAATTATTTTCTTTTAAGTTTCTTTCTTCTTTGTCTTTATTTCTGAGATGATGTATTTTAACTAATGACCCAGTGGACGAAAGTTTTGGTTGAAATAATAGTGACTTGAACCAAAGAGTTGTGAGTTCTATGCCTGGCTACAAATTTGGAGAATTGAGTTACTAAGGGGAAACTGAGATGTTCATAAAAGGCATGGCACGTGGAACTGGACGAAATAAAGGGTTCGTTTTGATATTCCAATGTATATCACTTAAAGAAAGCCGGAACGTACAACGGCCAAGACGTCGTGAATATGACAGTAAAGATGAGGACAACAGACGAACAATCTAAATAGTGTAAACAGTTACAATGTCCCATCTCAGAAATATAGGCAGATTCTTTTCTGCTTTTTTTTAATCTCTTTTTTTTTTTAAATTCCTTTTTTTTTTCTAGTGCGGCACGGAATCAAGCGGAGATTATTGTTAGGATAAAAAGATTGTGATAAATCGATTTTCCAAGTAGTAGAGATCCTTCCTTATTTGACAAGTCAAAATCCTGGCTTTAAACTCGCAGTCCAAGCATTGGAGCTAATGCACAACTCTCTCAACCACTAGGTACATTCTTTATTTCTTTCTTTCTAGAGGGTTTCGCTAGAAATTCATGTCCCAGCCTGTACCACTTTGAAGAAACCCCAACCTCGTAAATAATGATTGCCCTATTAAAAAAAAAAAAGTTTCGACACGCCACAAACACACAATCCAATCAGGAAAAAACAAAAAACCTTATTAACCTCTGAGAAATTAAAGATAACAACATTATGTAAATGAGATGCCAAAATGATTTACGGTAACAATTAATGAGCAACGAAGATACCGGACCTAATGACATAATGTCAAGGCAAAAAGAATGCTACTGGAAAAGGCATGAATCCACACACCCTCATTGCTCACTCTCTCTTTCTCTCTCTTTCTTTATGTCTCTATATTTTGGCATGCGCTGATGGTTGATAGAAAATGAGTGAGTGAACATTTAGACAAAAATCTTTCGCATATAACAAATGCCTTTCCCAGACTGTTAACAACGAAAAGCTTTTACGCACTTCGCTAATGTTGACAGAGATTTAATCAATTGTATAGCTGAGTTGTCAGTCTTTAGGATTTTTAGATGACGTCGTCTGAAGTTCTCCTTTCAATGCTGGGTAAGTGATACTCATGTTCTTCCATAACAAATCAACACATAGTGTCCATTTCACTTACGTTCATTTGATTAAACTCAGCATATCACTAGGATTGCCAATAGGGAATCGGGCTACATTTGATAACCCAACGCTACGAAATTTTGAATTTACTTATTTTTTCTTCAAAGCCCATGTTAGCTTAGATTATTTGAAAAATATCCTAAAAAGTCGAGAGTCGCGATTTTCAAAGATTACTGGTATTGAGCTTTCAAAAGTTATCCAATATCACGAACTCGGATATTTGGGAATATTCCCAGTACTCTATTAATTATGGGTACGACCGTCATATTTTTGTACACTCGGCCAAATTCTTGATATTTATTTTCTCCGTCTTCTTTTTTCCTTTTTAGCCAGCGGTCATCCACAAGAGCCATATTTATTTTTAATGAGATTTTAAATTCCTTCTTTGGTGTTCCCAGCCTTAACAAGGATCAGTTATGAACGTTTGTGGCATCAAGTCCATCCAAGAGACGACTTGAAACTAAATCTACGATTAAGTTTGCCATATTTAGCTAACAAGCGGCAGATTGTGCTACATTTGAAAGCCCAATGCTGTAAAATACTGTATTGATTTTACTTTTCATTATTAACCAAACTTGTTTTACGAAATAGTCCCAATATCATCAATAGCGAAATTAAAAATTTATTAACACTGGCTTTTAAGAAGGCTCCTCCATCCCATTCAGGTAAATTCTAAATATCGACTCAATAATAATAATAATAATAATAAACAATTTCATGGGACTTTACAATACCCACAGACAGAACAATAAAAGCTAATCGTTCAGGCGTCGGGCAAGAAAAGACCACAAAAACAGAATGTGCTTTCATATTGATATGGAAGTTCTTACAGACTGTAATATGTCTTTGAAGATCTTCAAAAATATGAAAATCCAAGGATCTTGAAGTGGAAATCTTAAAGATCTGGCATTTGAGAACATCAATAATTACAGTTGTAGTTAGAGCCCGCGGTTTTATTGGGAAATGTTCCGAGAGACTTATTGAACGGACCCTGATAGCGCAAGTCTTAAAGAAATACAAAAAAAAAATGTACTCACAAGTATAGCTCACGCATTACGAAGGGCTTTATATATGTAAAATGTGTATTTTCTACATTGTCTTTTTTTTTTTTTTTTACAAAAATACTCAGTGAAAATGTCATGAAGCCATTTCTGGTTTGGACCCAAAAGGAAATGAGTATATAAAAAAATCAAAGTAAATAATATTATAATATAACAGTTATAATAATAACTGAAATCAGTAATAATAATAAATATCATACGATAAAATTATTGCGTATTTTACAAACATTTCGATGACTCTTGAAATTTTCATTGGTCTTTTCGGTCGGCTGTTTTTGTCCACCATTTTGTTTTACGGAAGCCTGAAGAACGAAAATGGTTCAGTTCCATTTTCTCGTCGACAAGAAATTCAATTCGTGGTGTTAATTTTACTCAAGTTTTAACAGCAATTTCATCTTGGCGAATAAAAGCATTTAAACCTTCTCTAACGGCCAAATTTTATATCTATATATATATATATTTATATATTTTAGGCTTTAAATTAATCCAAGTTTTCAAACTTTTGCAGCTTTACCTCTAAGAAAAGGCTGATGTTGACAAAAGTTTAAAATAAGAACGAAATTATTAATATTATACAAACCACTTTTTTCTTGTTAGAATCGATCAGACTTAAATTTTCATAATCAGTTGGAATTAATATGTTAAATATATTTCCTTAGTCGCCTGACTCCCAGGTTTAGCGGATAGAGGTATTGCTTTCGTTTTTGTAATGAGGTCAAATAACGGAGACCTCTCTATGATAAGAATAAAAATATCCTTAAATCTACCAGCTGGTTG
Source organism: Acanthosepion pharaonis (assembly GCA_903632075.3). Classification (NCBI taxonomy): domain Eukaryota; kingdom Metazoa; phylum Mollusca; class Cephalopoda; order Sepiida; family Sepiidae; genus Acanthosepion; species Acanthosepion pharaonis. The sequence continues at coordinate 645,797 of CAHIKZ030000572.1, read as the reverse complement.
GGAAAAAGTTTTATTCGCTGTCTTGGGTGAAAACACGAGACTATTTTCTTAAAGAAAGAATCAAATGTTTGAACAATAAAAGTCTTTCTAGCGCCAACGAGTTTAATTAATTGATGGCCTTCGTTAGCGAGCTAGTCTGGTTGACCATTCCTAGCAATGGGTTCGATTTTCACTGGCTATATTATCGTTGTGGCCTTATTATAAGGTAAGCTTAGTGATAGCTTTTAAAATAAATAACTACTCTGTCTAATCAATTATCTTTTTCTACGTCTGTTTGCTAATCAAACATATAAACCACCACGAGAAAAACTATTATGTAATTTTTATTTTACTCGTTTTAATATCTACATATCACCTAACGACGAAAAGACACAAAATAAACTCATCACTCACTATAAAAAACTAAAAACCTTCGATATGATAACCATCAATAACAACAAACTAATGTTGTCTCTGAATTCGCTTGCCCACTTAGAGAATATCTATTTCAAACACATATATTGGCTACATATCTAATGCATTATCGCGCAGGTTAACTCGTCATTTATCCAATAATAGTTCAATTAAATGGTATATCACCAACCAACGCAACAACAGAACACATGAAATCTTTAAAAATCACAAAAACTCTAAAAAAACAAAAAAAAAAAAAAATAACGACTACAAATACTGGAAGCGTTGATCATAAAAACAAACCAACAAACATCAATAAATTATTATCAAATGTTGAGACATAGTAAATATATTTAATAAAAAAAAACGACACGACAACACAAAATGTCAAGTGAAGATAGAATACTATACAAAGAGATTTGACGCGAGAAGACGCGATATTTGAAAAGCGATTAAACTGACATAACACAATAAACAAAACTTCTTTAACAATAGCTTATGAATGCCGAAAGTACTCAGACATGGTAATGGTAATATTAGCTGTTTTCTTAATAAGGAGACATTTGCCAGTCATTTACCAAGCAGCCAGTACTAGTATTGGTTAAAATTTATAAAATCTCTTTGAAACAATTTTTCAGGAAAATAGGTTTCCAGTAGCTGTTATCGATCTTTTGAGTATTGATGGGGGTTGCCTTCCTAACCTTTTGTTTGAAGTTGTGTGAAACGTCAACCACTTGATTATGTCATTATTCTCCTTCGAGTTAAATGTGATATCCATTTTAGTTGTTGCCGCTGTTGAAAGTCCTCAAGTGATGTGGTTTCTGTTATATGGTACAGTTCTTTGCTTGTGATTCTGTAGCACCAGTCCACAAGGTTAAAAGAAGTATGGTTTTTGCTAAGACCCAAACGCTTCACTCGCTCAAAGCCATTTTTGACTATTGATCTGAGAAAGCGTTTGCATAGAGCCGACAGTTTAGATATTTCTGAACAAGTTTGGCGAAAGGCATGACACCCATGTGAAAGTTTTCATCTGACTATGTAAGAACATGGCTTACGTTTTCAGGTCAATGTTTTAATTTTGTAGCAGTGTTGGTTGAAATGACTTTTGGCGTAGTCTATTCTATTTCCAATTTCCTCATCTCCTATACCAAATGCCATACACTAAGGGATTTGAAGTGTTTAGTATTTACTAATTCCATGCCCAGAATCTTTATGCTGGATTCCAATTCCAGATCATAGTTTATCTTTTGGAAAGGTTTATCTTGAGTCCTATTTCTTGGAACACGTGGTAGTAGATATTGATTTTTTGTACAAGGTCATTTTTATCTTAACTATGAATACCTATGTCATCAGCATAGCCCGCACCCCTCATCAGTACATTGGCCCTCAAGAGGGAAAGCAGGATTGTTGTCTTCTATTAGAGGATTCGTTTGCAATGTGCTATGAAGTGCTTACATAATCGTTGTCCATCTCTTCACATCTGTGCTTGTAAATGCACAGAGAAATGATTAAATGTGAAAAGATTAAATAGACTGGCTCTTTCATTTCCTCGCTGTAGTAATTCTGATGTGATTTGAAATGTTTCCGTATTGGCATCCTCGCCAGACATGCAGGGTTATGCGGATCGATAGAGTTCCTCTATGAGACCGATGGATTCTGTAGATTCAGATCTTAGAATGAGGTTTCTAATGAATAGGAAGAGGAAGTCTCTATTGATGTGGTCAATATGCTGCTGTAAGGTCGGAACAGCAGGTTTACAATTTTCTATTAGAGAGGTATGTAATTTCCTGGAGTTAGTTGATAATATATATGACATCATTACACTATTTACCAGAACGGAAACGAAGTTGGGCAATGAGGAGGTGACTTTCATAAAACAATGAAAGCCTAATTAAGGTAATCTCTTGTTCATTACTACTTTCACCATGATGGATCCAATTGATATATCTTCTGTATGTGTGAAGGTCTTGAATAATACCTTTTGTTTCCATACTTTCTGTATGTGTGAAGGTCTTCAGTAATACCTTTTGTTTCCATAGTGCATTAATGTTCGATACACCCCACTTTCATAAAATTGATAAACTTGTTACTGAATGAGGTAATTTATTATTTAAACGTTTACTAAAAAACAAGAAAATGGTTCAAAATATAACAAAAACATAAAGAAATAAAATAAAGAAATAAAATAAAATAAACAGAAAAAATGTTTAACACAAAACTTTGTTTTTTTTAAATTCTTAAGCGTGAAATCTCATTTCAAAATAGAGACCTGAAAAAAAGTCTTACAGTGATATCTACATAACTACTAAGACCTACAACCATGACACAAATCAAAAAGACCATATCAAACCCTATAACCTAAATCTAAAAAACTTATCTTAAAGAACCAAAATTTAAAATTTGAATAAAATATCAATAAATAATACAAATAAATAAATGGAAACCCTATAATAATTATCAATGTATATATATTTATATATTTCCTGTCCTCTCTGTAGTGGGAAAGAAGGTAAATTAACATAAAATCGTAAATTTATGACTGATTACTTCCCTTAGTCATTTTAATAATCTATACAAATAAAATATTCATCCGAATTTAGACAAAATTAGTTCCCTATCAAAATGAACCGTTTAATTAATCAGTTCCTTTACTCCTGTTTCTTAGATTGCAGTCTTATTTGTTAAAGCCTTTCATGTGAAGCACTCAGATGCCTTTTTCTTTTAATAATAAATGAATAATTTTAAAAAAGTAAATAAAATATGTAAATAAATAAAAATAATAAATAAAATTGAATTAATAAGTATATACAATATGTAAATAAATAAAAAAAATAAATAAATAAAATTGAAATAATATGTAAATATAATATGTAAATAAACAAGAATAATAAATAAAAGTTGAAATAATAATAAATAAAAATATAAATAAATAAAAACAATAAATAAAATTAAAAGTAATAAGTATATAAAATATGTAAATAACTAAAATTAATAAATAAATAAAATTGAAATGAAAAGTAAATAAAATATGTAAATAAATAAAAATAGTAAATAAAATTGAAGTAATAAGTAAATAAAACATGTAAATAAATAAAACAAAAATAAATAAATTTGAAATAATAAGTAAATAAAAATGTAAATTAATAAAAAGTAATAAATAAATAAATTTGGGATAATAATCAAAGAAAATATGTAAATAAATAAAAATCATAAATAAATGAAGATAAAACAAGTAAATAAAATATGTATAAAAATAAAATAATAAATAAATTTAAAATAATAAGTATATAAAATATGTAAATAAAAATAATAAATAAATTTGAAATAATAATAAATAAAATATGTAAACATATAAAATAATAAATATATTTGATATAATAAGCTAATAAAATATATAAATAAATAAAACAATAAATAAACAAATTTGAAACAATAAGTAAATAAAATATGTAAATAAATAAAAATAATAAATAAATAAATTTGAAATTATAAGTAAATAAAATATGTAAATAAATAAAAATGATAAATAAATAAAATAAGCAAACAAAAGTTGACAATCTAAAGCATTCGTCCTAAACAAAAGTAGTGGAAACGGCCAGCTCCTCACTTCTTCCTCTTTCTGTAATTCCCCAGTGGCCTATATATGGAGCCCGTAAAAAGAGTAGCACTTGTTTGTCTGTCTGTCTCTGTATCAGTCTCTCTCTCTCTCTCTCTCTCTCTTTCTCTCTCTCTTTCTCTCTCTCTCTTTCTCTGTCTGTCTGTCTGTCTGTCTGTCTCTCTCTCTCTCTCTCTCTCTCTATATATATATATATATATATATATATATATATATAGTTGGCGTGTGGTCTAGTGGTAGAAGAATGTTTACACGAATAGTTTTAAGTTTTTAGAAATTTTAATTATAATAATTTTTAGAGTTTTAAATCTTTTAAAATTCAGTACCTAAAATTCGTTGAAACGTTAGATTACGGAGAATATTTTCCTAAATTTTAAAGATTGCTGGGTAGTAATAAAAAATAAAAAGCAAACACTCAATTACATTAATTATGAACACGGCCGCGAAGTGCTGACCGTGTTTAGAAAATAAAACATACCAATAACTTCAGTTAAAAATAAAAATAAAAATGAAAGCATTACTTCTGTTTCATCTTCAAGCGAATTTTGTAATAACTTATTTTTAAATTTACTGAGTTTTAAACGCACATATAAATTCATAATTTCCTGTTTCCAAGGCTACAGAGAAATTCAATCATTTAGTCAGGGGCGGTAGCGTGTTCATTTTTATTAAGTATTGTTATATCAATTATGAGTTACGTTCGAAAAAGAGGTTAAGTTTACGGACGGTAGGGGTGTATTTTTCAACGAATTCTGACATCCGTTAAACGCATGTCGTCTGTTTATATATATATATATATATATATATATATATATATATATATATATATATATATATATATATACACACACAGAGACACATATATATAAACGTATAATAAACAAGAAAAAATCAACTGTATTATATATGTAAAATGCAATTGCCAAATTACTTAAATATGCTGTATTTTTGTCTGTACGTGAAAACTAGTAAATAATTAAACTGATTTCCGTATCAATTGCTTTAAAAAAAGACCAAGCACATTTTTAGTAACGTGATTTTATTTCTGCGATAACATCTAAGATAGAATCTTGAACAGTGTGAGAATGCAGAAGTCGAAGTAAAATGAAATCGATACGAGTTTTATCGTAGTCTACGTTATATAATATTATGCAAATTAAAAATGAGATAAAGTATTTTTTTTTTAAATGCGGAAATTTTGTCACATTTAATGCATTTAACAGAATAAAGCTCTAATTCCATCCAACATTATACAAACAGTATTCAATTCCTGAATGGTGCCAACTGTTGTGGAAAGACCTGGATGAAATAAATCGAACTCTCTAAGCAGATGGAAGCATTCCTAGACCAAAATAACATCAGGGATTGATAGAAATAGAAATATCTAGTCTTACATAGAATTTGTGAGGGTCATGACATGAGATAAAACAATTTCGACCATCACGACTGTACAAAGGTCACAAATTCGTTGGAACCATTGAGCCCAATTCTTAGATGTTATAGCGCCAACTGAAGTGGCAGCTTTGTAGATCCTTAAATCCCAGGCTGATGAGTTGAGACGGAATTTGAGAGAGGCAATGGAGAAAACCACATCTCTTTGATCAAACCTCACAGGAAAAAAAACAAAGTCTATCAGGGGACAGGTTTTGCATACTGAGAAAAGAGCAATGGCTAAGTTGGAATATTCACAAAAACTGTCAAACCTAATTGGGGATGGTAGCCACAACAAGATAAAAAAGATCCGTTCCTGAAAATTGAGAGGAACCTGTCAAAGATCCTGAAAAGGAGCACGAATTACTTCTGTGTTAATAAATACAGACAGTTGGTCTATCGTTACAGTAAACGATAACATATGTTGAGCCTTATTGAAGTTCCCAAAGACTATTCTGTTGAGACCCACAAATAATTGTTGGAACTTTGCTTGCTATCCGCTGAGCAGATATTTTGTGGGTAAAATCAATGCCTTAAAAGTCTCCGTTCTATATAAAGAACCCTGTCCACTTTCTGGAGACAACCAGAGATGACGTCATATATACAGGACGATGAGTTTGGCCGTTTTCAGTCCCATTCACATAAATAGCGAGAGATGAGGCTTTATCGGTGGTTAGAATTAATATACTTCCAGTTGGTTTCCGACAGATAGAAGGGTTTTCAGATCGATTTCTTTAAGGAAAACGAAATATTTTCAGAAAACGAAAGATTTTCTGAAAACGGAATTGTGCAAAAACAAATATCGTCAAGGTCTTCATTGATTTTAAATTCAGATTTTTATTTATATTTTCTCCTTGCTGGGTTTTACACTAAAACCCATAATGATTTTAGTATTCAAAACTTTCCCCTGATTCCTGGTCATAATTACAAAATTCAGATACTAAAATGCTGCATATATGGGCAGTAATATCAGCCATAGCACCATCTCCATAAATGGCACAATTCTTTTTTGCTGTTTCTACAGTTTTATATGTTCCCACTATCAAACAGATAGATAGATAGATAGATAGATATGGACAAAATGAGATAGATAGATAGATAGATAGATAGATAGATAGATAGATAGATAGATGAACAAATTGATAAATAGATAGGTAGATGAACAAACTGGGATAGATAGATAGATAGATAGATAGATAGATATGAACAGAAAGTGATAGATATGAAGAGAATGACATATAGATAGATAGATAGATAGATAGATAGATATGAAGAGAATGGGATAGATAGATAAATATGAAGAGAATGACATAGATAGCTAGATAGATGGAGAGATAGATAGATAGAACGGATGCTGAAAAGTTCTCAACTTGACCAAGATAGGATCCAAACATTCTAACTCCTGCTGTCTTTTGTGGTCAGTAACGTCTGCATAAATGGCAAAGATAATGACCTCTTCAATGATAGTTGAATGTAGGTGGAAATCATTTTTCCCGACATCAAATTTCTCGAACGTTTCAGTAATACTTAGTATGCAAGGGCTACTGGAAAAGTTCCCAACCTGAACAAGTTTCATTTACATTTGGAATACGGAAGAAATGTGTGTGATTCGACTCCGTGGAAGTAGCAGCATGACATGTCCTAGCCGTAAATTTCTACAAGATACGTTCTTTTTTTTAGCTATTACACGTCATGCTACTTCCATGGAAACGATCCACCCTCATTTCCCCCGTATTCCAGATGGAAGGAGAAAGTTTCACTCAGCTTTTTCTCCCGAAGACTACTACTTTGTAAAAAAGACTCCCTCGGGATGTTTCCTTGAACATTACAATCTTAACCTCTCCAAGTCAAGAGTCAATCTATCATCACTCAGCTCGTAATCTTCACACCCTAACATCTACTCTTTCACTCACATCATTTGTTTATTGGTTTGTTTAGCGTTATATCAACATCTTTATGGGTCATTTAATACCGAAATGTAATTTTCTTGGCATTAGTAATTTCTTTTACAAAAATGTAGTTTTGGTATTTTCACTATAAAAATGTATTTTTATACTTTCATAGTTTGGGGGTTAACTATTTGCCCATAGCTGGGACCCTAACAGGTGCTACCACACCGGGTCAGGGTAGATCTAGGAACAGCTGCGATTAAGAGGTGGTCCCACGCCCCTGAAAACATCCCGATCTGAAGCCTGGCGAGTGTAGTTTATCGTCATAACCAGGACGTTTTAGTTATATCACGCACCTCTTTAATTATAATCATTTTAAGAGTAACCCCTACCTTGAGTGGCTATCGAGCCTTGTATTGAGTTTAATTTACTATTAAAAAAAAGCCTTAAAAAACAAAAAGAAAAGCCTGACGTTTGGTCATTTGGTGAGATTTTGGGAAGTGGGTCGAGCCGTGAACCTTTAAACACCTCATCATAAATATACATAGAGAGAGAAATAAACAAAGAAAAAGAGAAAGAGTTAGGGAAAAAAGGAGAGGTGGCAGGAGAGGGTATAAAAACGTGCTATGCACATTGTTGTAGGGACAACACGATTCAATGAATTATTACAGAAAACAATTACGACTCCTCGAAGGAACACTATGAATGCGCATGTCATAAAGGATGAGTAACAGTTTGAGTAAACAAAGTCGAAACAATGAGGATATCTTTTTCTAAATCTAAATCCAAAAGTTACCGTGGGACATTTTACTTTTCTTAATAATCCTACTTTGCGCCTGCGCAAATGTGTGCCTTTATCTTCTCTCTATTTTCCTTTACATTTTCTATCTCACCCCCACTCACTTTGCCTTCTCTCTATTTTCCTTTACAATTTCCATCTCACGCTCATTCACTCACTTTGCCTTCTCTCTATTTTTCCTTTACAATTTCCATCTCACTCTCACTCACTTTGCCTTCTCTCTATTTTTCCTTTACAATTTCCATCTCACGCTCATTCACTCACTTTGCCTTCTCTCTATTTTCCTTTACAATTTACATCTCACGATCACTCACTTTACTTGTGTTTATCAGTCGTTCTTCTCCATTTTCTGTCCATTGTGTCATTTTATCTTCATCTATCTATGTATATATCCAGCTAGCACTCACACACACACACACACACACACACACACACACACACATATATATATATATATATATATATTCACAACGTTTCGGCCGTTGTACGGTCTGGCCTTCAGGTGATTGGAAAATCGAACCGAACCCTTTATTTCGTCCACCGGGGTATATTGTTCTAGTTCCACGTGCCATGCCTCTTCCGGATGTCTCAGTTATTTCCCTTTAACTCAACTATCAACTACTGTGGCCTGGTATTGAACTCACAACTCTTTCGGTCTAGTTACTGGCATCTATCCAACGTCTTTATCACTGGGCCATGTTAGATACCAATTTTTATCCTGACATCGATGTTACTTAGTAAAATTTCCAGTCATCAGGGGTATGAACAGGTTTTGAACGGCATTTCCAATTTTTTCACTACTTTGCCAACCGAAATGCTCCTCTGTGGCTAAATCGGTAAATATATATATATATATATATATATATATATATATATATATATATATATATATATATATATATATATATATATATATATATATATTATAAATGGACAAAGTCTCAGGCATTCAGGCCGGTAAATATTGTTTAATACTGTTTATTATAAACGGAGCATTTACTTAAATATTTGTATCTATAAAAAGAAAAAAGAAAAAAGAATGTATAAACATAAAAATTATATATATATATATATATATATATATATATATATATATATATATATATTGCATGTTTCATTAAATAATATAGACAAGTGTTGTCTATTTATTTTATGTAAATTCTTTTCATATCGTCTTATAAGCTTAATAACATTATCATTAAACGTAGAAAGAAAATCACAATATTGATACATATTTTTTAATCCTATCTAAGCTTTTGGTTTATATAAGCCATTATCAAAGATGACAATTACATTACAATATATTAAGCAATACACGGACAAAACAATAATGATAGTCTGTTTCTGTTTACGTCATGAGCTGCGGTGCGATTTTCGCTTCCAGCGTCTTATATGCACGAGTTTGTCGTTGTTTGGAAATCTTCCATGTAAACAGAAACAGACTATCAACCCCTAATGTTGCTAGCCTCTTGCTATTTCCATGTCAAATGTTCAGATAAGCATTCCATTCTTTAGTTTTACTAGTTAAGACCTTCACAGCTAAAATGTACCTTGCTGCATACATGTCGTCAACTCCTTCGCATTTCCTTTATATTCCATTGGTAAAGAATAAAATAAAATAAAAGCATATTAACTAATGTACATGATTTGCATTATTCGGATTATTGTCCTCATCTTTGTCGCCATATTTATTACAACGTTTCGGCCGTTGTACACTCCGGCCTTCTTCAGGTAGTCGGAATGTCGAACTGAATCCTTTATTTCGCTCACTGGGGTAGACTGTTTTAGTTCCACGTGCCATGTTTAATGGATGTCAGTTATCAGTTATCTCCTGTTAATTCCCCTCTCCAAGTTCTCCACTGCCTTAACCGGGTACTGAACTCAGTCTTTGGGTCCTGTCATTGGATCTAACTATCGCCTTTATCCATTTCACGCGTCATGTCATGTGCTATGTGTCCTTGAGGACATCTGTGTATTTCTAGGTATTATAAACCTAATGTCTTCAACAATCATTTTTTACCAGTGCTCATATTGCAATTTTTGCTGTTATCATTACATGTTTTTACCAGAGCTCATATTGCAATCTTTGTTGTTATTATCGCTTTTCTCTGGCACTCCTTATTATTATTTAGTTGCTTCACTTTGGAGATCTGAGATAAAACGTGTCCCAAAATATACCGAATAAATTGATTGGAAATGTGAATTCTTTCATAGGTTTACAAATATTATTCACGTTATAAACGTTATTATAGAGGATTATGAAATGGACAAAGTCCGACAATTATTTTAAGACATTTTTTATGTTTATACGTTCTTTTTATAGATACAAATATTTAAGTAAATGCTCTGTTTATAATATTATAAACAGAACATTTACTTAAATATTTGTATCTATAAAAAGAACGTATAAACATTAAAAAATGTCTGAATATATATATATATATATATATATAAAGAAATATAGTCTTAAGGAGTGCTATATTTATGGGATAAAGTGCTCAATATCAGAGATAGAGCGTGTGAATATAAAAGTGAACATAGAAGTCAACACTTAGAGGCGACAGTCTGTTTCATGCTATATGCAATCGTCAGGCCACGATATATATATATATATATATATATATATATATATATAGGGTCCAAATAGCATAATTATTATTATTATTATTAATTATTATTATTATTTTTTTTAATTTGCAACTTATATATATATATATATATATATATATATATATGTCTTAAAACATATATATATATATATATATATATATATATATATATAAAAAATAATTGTCGGACTTTGTCCATTTCCTAATATGTGACGTCATTTGTTTACATTTGATACGCGATGAGCAGATATGAATGTACGTGTGAAATCCATGGAAGATTGAAGTTTAAATACAGTAAATTCGACTTTGCTAACTGAACGCTCCTCTGTGGCTAAATCGGTAACGACACGTCAAGCTAAATGACGGTTTCCGTATAGGGTACAGGTTCGAATCCTGTCGCAAATATTTTCTGTGAAAATTTCTCGGACATTCAGGCCGGTAAATGTTGTTTAATACTGTTTATTATAAACAGAGCATTTACTTAAATGTTTGTATCTATAGAAAGAATGTATAAAAATGTCTTTATATATATATATATATATATATATATATATATATATATATATATAAATTAAAATATCGTTTTAATATATGCTATGTTTAAAGTGCTCAATATCAGGGATAGAGTGTATGTAAATATGAAAGTGGACACTGAGGTCAACACCCAGCGGCGACAGTATGTTTCATGCTTAAACGCCTGAAACATACCATGATGAAAAAAGGCACCAAACTTGATTAAAACAAAGTTTTATCGTTAAAATGTTTATGTTATTATTAAGCGGAAAGATCAAAGTATTTTTATGACACCTTTTAGAAATCCTTCGAGAATTTAAATCAAACAGAAACACCCTTTTACCGAAAATCTGCTCTGAACTGTAAAATTAAAAAAATGAGATAAATCTATGACATTATTTAATCAGAAAAAACTTTTAATTGCTTTTTTAAATAAGATGTGTTAAGGATTCTATTGTCTTAGGAATTTATTTTTTCGTTGAATAATGAACTTTTATAAAAAATTTTTTTATTCTTTTAAATTTTAATTTGAAAATTTATTGTTTTAAATCTTTTAAAATTCTGTATTAATTTCAGCCTTTTAGAAGATGTTATTATTAAGTGAAAACTATATTTACTAATCATAAATGGAAAATACTATTTACATTATTTGTCGCCATATTTATTATAATGTTTCGACCGTTGTACGCTCCTCCTTCTTCAGGTGGTTGGAATGTTGAATTGAACCCTTTATTTTGCTCACTGGGGTAGTTCCATGTGCCATGTTTTAATGGATGTCAGTTATCAGTTATCTCTTGTTATCCGGCTATTGAACTCAAACTCTTTGGTTCCGATCACTGAATCTAACCAACGCCTTTATCCACTGTGCCATGTGTCCCTGAGAACATCTGGGTATGAATTTCTCGGTATTATAAGGCTAATGTCTCAGCAATCATTTTTTACCAGTGCTCATATTGCAATTTTTGTTGCTATTATCGCTTTTCTCTGGCAGTCCTTATTACTGGTTCCCATATTGTATTCATTTCTATGCTTGGTCAGCTCAGGGGATTTTTGTGGCCTAGCATATGTGCTGATTCGTTAAGTTTACGAATTTCCCAATGCCGAAACTTTGTAATAAATATGGCGACAAAGATGAGGACAATAGTCTGAATAATGTAATACCTCATCTCAGAAACATAGACAGATAAATGGAAAAGTTTAATACAAATCATCAAACACCAATATTTTAAAAAGAACTTTGAATTTTTTGTATGTGTATAAATGTTCCGATTTTTATAAGTATGGACGCCCATACACTGACGACAATAATAAATTTAAAGCCAAAATTTCGGAAAACCAATAAAACATTAGATCACAGAAAATATTTTCCTAAATTTTGAAGATTACTGAGTACTTAAAAATTATATAAAAGATACGCTCACGTCATTTTCTTCAATTATGTTTTACAGATAAAGTCTCCGTAGAACAACATTAGATCAATCATTAGACTCTCAACACGCATTTCTGCGATATTTTAAACTTAAAGTAAATAATATTTGTTTCAAATAAGATAAATTATACTTGAAATCAGCTAATATTCCTCAAATAAAATTTCAGAAAAGTATATATATTTTTGGAAGGTTTTTAATGATTTCATTGCGATGAAAAATGCTTTCCTTCTACTCAATTTAATTTTGATTATTGGAAATATTAAATTTAATCTATTAGCTTAAAATTAAAATTAAATAAAAATTTCAAGAAAAAAATTTTCATTTTTAAAAATTCATTTTCAACCTTAGGTATCGTGTTTCTCTTTTAAGGTTCTTAAATAATATATTAATATAAAATGTATTACATTTTCCCTTGTCGAAAACACTCCAGCCACAAGTACTTTAATTCTGCAAATTTAGCTTGTCAAAATAAAGAAATAAAAAAACAACAACGTGAAGTCAACAATAATCTTTACCAGGGTAACTTTTCGATATTTATTTGGGGGGAAAAAGCGTCTTTGTTGTCAGAAAATATGATTTTTGAAAGCAAAAACTGGATTTCATAGATTGAATTTGAAAATGTAATTCTGAAATGCCAGAACATCTCAAATATAAGTGTTGTGTCGTGGCACAAGAGTAAAAATAAGAAAATCAAGTCGAAGTTGGTTTAAAGAACAAGTGTATTTAACATCACAGATACAAAGGTAGGAAACGGGTACTACTCAGCTAGGCAGTTGTAGTACTGTCGCTGCTTACACCGGGTAGGTATTACTGGCACTATATTTAGTGAGAACTGGTGTAATTCCCTTGTGTTAGAGGCCGGTGCAACAATAAGCATAATATCATTTATATATATATATATATATATATATATATATATATATATATATATATATATATATATATATATATATATATATATATATATATATATATATATATATATATATATATATATATATATATATATATATATATATGATTAGGCTTATTATCCAAAATTATTTCGTATTACTATGAAAAAATCAAATGTTCTGTTATGAGACTGAAGCTAGCAGATATAGATTCATTAAAAACCCCAAGGAGAAGTGTGAAATCCGTTCCTTAAATAAGTAATTTATACCTTGCTCAAATAGTGCGGTCTCCGTGACCGAATTGATATAGGCAGGTTTCGGTTATAGAAACTGTTTCTCTGATAAATTCTCCCGCCTGACACGAGAGCCAGGCGATACACGTTCGATTCCTGTCGAAGGCGCCAGCTATTCAACTGTCAAGACAGGAGAGTCCATCATATTTAAAATAGGGAGTTACTTTTCAATCAACCCTTATCTATAGTCTATGCTATTAAATAATAATAATAACTTATTGATATGGCAGCTCCTGCAGACTGCAATGTATCTTTGAAGATCTTCAAAAATCTATCAAAATACGAGGACCTTGAAATCGAAATCAAAAACATGGCACATGGGAACATCAACAATCCCTGTTGTAGTTGGAGCCCTCGGATTAGTTGGAAAAGATTCCAGTATACTCGTTGAAGGGATTTCTAGCAGCCCATACCTTAAAGAAATACAAAAAAATGTTCTCACGAGTACAGCCCACATTTTAGGAAGAGCTTTATCTATGTAAAATATGTGTGTGTATGTGTGTGCATTTTTATTGGTCAGTGGAAAATGTCATGCCATTTCTAACCTTAAGTCTCCGGGCGGGACCCGGAAAGAAATGTGTACACACCAGAAATCAAAGGAAATAATAATAAAAAGCAACCAGCTGATACTATAAAGCATTTGCACTAATATCCCTATCTTTATTAATATTTCTGAGGAAGATCCCAACGATGACTACAACGTGACCTGGGGCCTGGAAGTGTTCACTTGAGGCTTTATGTACCACGAGGTACCAGGATGGAAGTGTTCACTTCAGGATTTATATACCACGAGGTACCAATGTGGAAGTGTTCACTTGAGGCTTTATGTACCACGAGGTACCAAGGTGAAAATGTTCATTTGAGGCTTTATGTACCACGAGGTGCCAGGGCGGAAGCGTTCACTTGAGGCTTTATGTACCACGAGGTACCAATGTGGAAGTGTTCACTTGAGGCTTTATGTATCACGAGGTGCCAGGGTGCAAGTGTTCACTTGAGGCTTTATGTACCACGAGGTACCAGGGCGGAAGCGTTCACCTGAGGCTTTATGTATCACGAGGTAGCAGGGTGGAAGCGTTCACTTGAGGCTTTATGCACCACGAAGTACCAGGCAAATAGAGAGATAAACATTTCGCTTGATACATTTTCTCAGTTTCTTACTATTCTTTGAGGTTTTAAGGTGAAGCATTGTTATTATTTCATGTATTATTCGTATAATCATTTGTTTTATTCACTGGGACATCTCGACGTTGTGTAATGGTTCGCAAGCTTGCATAGTGAGTTTCATCCTCACTAGCTGCTCCATACTTTTGGCCTTGTGCTACATTTAAGCTACGTTAAGAAATTTACCATAAGATGGGCACTTTTTTTAAAAATGGAATTCACCCCAAGCAAAGCGGAAGTGCCACTAGCAAGGGGTTACTGCCTCGACGAAGTGTAATAGTTAACAAGCCTGTTTTCGCTAGAACTATTACGACTTAGTAGTGAGTTCGATCCTCTCTGAGTGCCCCATACAATCAGCTTTGAGCTACATCTAAGTTACGTTAGAAAATCTCCACTTGTTTTAATCATTGTTATTCGGACCAATATCTTCATCTTTGTTGTTTTTATGGTTTTTGAAAAAAATATTACCAGCTATACGTTTTTGAAAAAATGGTATTGCCAGCTATACATTTTTTGAGGAAAAAAATATTAACAGAAATAGATTTTTGACAAAGCAAAAATATTACCAGAAAAAAAAGTTGTTGGCATTAAATGGCCCTACATTTTTTTAAAAAAAGAAAAATATTACCAGTGATACATATTTGAAAGAAAATTATTACCAGTAATGTAATTTTTGAAGGAAAAATATTACCATCAATAAAAATTTTGTTGGCATTAAATAACCCATTGAGGTTGATATGCCGTAAAACCAAAACAAACCAAAACAAATTAAATGACCCGTTGATGTTGATATGCCGTTAAACAAACCAAAGCAAACCAGTTCCAAAAAAAGAAACAAGCAAAATACTGAATGATTCCTATTACCAAATCTTATAATTTGGCGAATGCCGAAGAACCGATACAGCCGAAACTTCGCGAAATAAAAATGAAAATGCCAATTTAAAGAGGAATGCTGCGTTTTGTTATTTCGAACAGCAAAATCCGCTTTTGTCATTGTTACGGATAAATTGCTTCAGGAAACAATCTAATGACTAATAACAGTCCTTTTTTTTTTTTTTTTTTTTTACTGCCTGTAATTTAGTTGCCAGAATCATTTCTTAAATCATTAACCGATCATCAACCAACAGATTTTTTTTTTTAAGGAACACCTCCTCAAATCGATTCATCTCAGGTTGCCCAGTTCATGATAGCCGACCCCAGAGGTCACTGACAACGTTGAGAATGGGGTTTATTCGGCTAGGTCTAGTTACCTGTCAAGATAGCGTCATAAGTTGAAAAGGTCAACATGATATTTCGTTAAGGAATAGAAGGAAAACGTGTCCCTGCTCATCTACCTGTGCCTCTCCTCGCCATCTGCTTTAACTGATCGTCACGAACGAAATTCCCCCCTCTCACTCTCCGAGTCATTCTCTGCACGATTACGTACACGCATGCGCGCGTTTTGAATTCGCACGCAAACATCTTGGTAAAGCTTTCTTTGTTAAAACCCGTGTATCGTATTTGAAAACGAGAAATACACTCTTTCCTATATAAGAAGTAAAAGGTTCAACAGAAACATTCATTGTCTGCACAAATAGTAGCTTATTGTTTGGAAGAGTCTCCCGAGTTCATATAATTCAGATTAGAATAGGGGTTCCCAAATAGGGGGTAGTGACACAAATGCAGGTCACAAAGAAGCTCTTGGGAGTTCCGGAATGATCTATAAAAAAACAAAAAGAAAAAGAAAAAGAAAAAATTATTAAACGTGAAAAATAGTGTAAATATATATATATATATATATATATATATATATATATATATATATATATATATATATATATCAAAGTTTTGGTTTCCGGTTTTGTATGTTTTGGGGCATATCAACCTGAATGGGTTATTTAATGCCGACAATTTTTTATTGCTGGTAATATTTTTTTTTTTAAATCTATTTCTAGGAATATTTTTTCTTCAAAAAATATATAGCTGGTAATATTTTTTCCAAAAATGTATAGCTATTTGTATTGCTGGTAATTTTTTTTTAAGTATTGCTAATAATAATAATTTTTCCTTCAAAAAATTATTGCTGGTAATAATTTTTTTACAAAGTATTTCTGGTATTAAAATCTATTTTTACACTTTCATAGTTTTTTGACCCAAGTTTGGCCGTTAACTATTTGCCCATAGCTGGGGCCGTAACAAGTGCTACCACCCCGAGTCAGAATGGATCTTGGAACACCAACAATTAGGAGGTGGTTCCACGCTCCTCAAAGTCTCCTGATCAGAGGCCTTGGTGTTGGACGTAGTTTATTGTCTTACCCTGGACGCGGATGTAGTTTATCGTCATACCCAGGATAGTCAAAATTTTGAATATAGAACGTCATACAGACCGGAATACAAT
Organism: Acanthosepion pharaonis; assembly: GCA_903632075.3. NCBI lineage: Eukaryota > Metazoa > Mollusca > Cephalopoda > Sepiida > Sepiidae > Acanthosepion > Acanthosepion pharaonis. The sequence continues at coordinate 628,393 of CAHIKZ030000572.1, read as the reverse complement.
ATAATAAATGTAAGGAAACTCGTGTGTTCGCATCCAACACTGAAATGTGATCATCGAAACGGCTGGAGCCTGACGCAATCGCAGTATCATTTTTTACTCACTTCTGGCATTGCCGTTTTTCATGATTGACGCGCAGTGATGATACCGATGAAAGATTTACATAAAGTTGCGCATTTCTTGTTTGAAAATTAGAAATACCAACCCTTATTTATTATTTACATTTTATTATTTACATTATTTACATTGTTCGGATCGTTGTTCTCATCTTTATTGCCATATTCACGATGTTTCGGTCGTTGTACGTCCCGGCCTTCTTCAGGCGATGGAGGGAAATGGGAGATCACTGATCTCTGTGGGATGACGTTGAAATAATAGACGTAGAACATCACTAGAAAATACGAAAACCTAAAGAATCAGCACATATGCTAGACCAGAAAAATCTCCTGAGCCGGCCAAGCATAGAAATATGGGAACCAGTAATAAGGAGTGCTAGAGAAAAGCAATAATAACAACAAAAATTGCAATATGAGCTCTGGTAAAAAAAAAAAAATGATTACTGAGACATAAGTCCTAAAAATTTATACACTGATGTCCTCAAGAACATCTCAATGGATAAAAGCGTTGATTGGATTCAGTGACTTGGCCAAAAAGAGTTCAATAACCCGTTACTACCGTGGTGAAAAAAAAAAAAAAAACTTGGAGAATTAAGTTAAAGGTAGATAACTGGGACACCCGGAAGAGGTATGGCATATGGAACTAGAACAATCTACCTCGGTGGACAAAATAAAGGGTTCAGTTCGAAATTCCAATCAACTGAAGAAAGCCGGAGCGTACAATGACTTAATCTAGACAGATATTTATTAATTAATTGAAGGAACATTGAAACTCTGTTTTCATCCTGAGGTTCGCGATGTCAAAAAATGTCTGTCTTCAGAGTGGCGGACATAAAGCCTTGAAAGCACTGAGCTTTAATGTTACAATGTCAAAATAGCATTTCTATTTACGGTTGAAAGTACCTTAATACGAGGTTTGGAAGAAAAATAGTCACTCAATTAATATTAATGGAAAAATAGGTAGAAAGGTAATAGTGCCTGAATCCTTTTGGGAAAACCCACACCTATCTAAAAATGACTCCTACTTTTCTAAACCTTAAGGCTGTTGTTTGAATTTAAATTGAGAACAATATTTTACAAGATCACATTCTCGCTATTTTTTCTATCCTCAGTCCAACCTCTTTTTACTTTCAAAACCGGCTCCAAAGGCCTTGATTCTTATCAGAGATAAGAATATACTTTCTAACTAACAAGAGAGGTGGAAAATATAAAAAGGAATTCCACCACCATTATTCTTTCCATGGTGCCATAAAGTCTGGGGGAAACCTCACAGCTTGTTCACTCCAACCTGTTTTCATTACTTTCAAAACCGGATCCCAGAGCCCTGATTCTTATCAGAGATAAGAATATATTTTCTAACCAATGAAGGGGCCAGGAAATTCGTTTAACAATTTTGGAGGGAAAAGTCCCCGATTCTTCGAGGCCTACCAAATCTCCATAAATTTCGGCCACCGTCTGTGAGGTCGACGATAGGAAGCACCAGTCAACTTCAGAACCACTTTTTCAACCAAAGAAGAGCTACCTACTAAAGGGCTGTCGAGAACGAACGTAGACCCACAATTCAAGACCAATTCAAATCTGCATCCCTTCACCACTCCTTCTGTCGTGCCCACTGGACTTCTGTCGTCGACCTACGAACTCACTCAACTGCAAGATTCCTATATCTACCAACAATTTTCCTACTCTACAAGAACTGTGAGTGTTTCTAAACCTTAACAAACTTCTACTCGCTTAAAGAACTTTTTAGGCGCTCAGAGAAATATTTTGAGTAAGCCTTTTTTCTGTTATGAACATTTTCTCTTCCCTTAAAGTACATTTTCTCTTCTCCCTTTCTTTCACTCCTAATTGTCTTTATCCCTTTACCATTTTTTTTCTGTATATGTAAATAAACACTTCCTTCTTTTAGTTACACACCGAGCAGGAGTATTTTCTTTATTCGTTCGCGCCTAAAAGAGAGAGTTTGTCCGCTCTAATCTTGCTGTTTTTTACTCATGTTTTGTCGTAATTTTTTAACCTCAACCCAATTTTTAACCACACCTCTTGGATGCGGGAAAACCGGGACAAATTTCCCAGCACTGTCTATGTTATCAATTTCTCCCAAAACACTAAAGGTTTCTTCTGCTAGAACAACAGCAGTGGCATCTGTAGTTGGAACTACTTTATGAATCAGGTATTTTCCACTCTCAGTTCCTGTAACTTGAGTAAATGTTAAATGGTGTTCTGCGCACCTTTCTTTTTCAGTTTAATGACTCCATTTTCCACTATAACTTCTTTATGCAATAAAGTTTCTTTATTAATCATGCTATCAACTCCTACACAGACTAGCTTTTTAATATCTTCATGTGTAATTACTTTTATTTTAGCCTTTTCTCTATTTATTTTAGATTTATCAATTATGTTTTTAAAATCAAAATCTGGGTTAAAAAAAGCCCCATAGCCTGTAAATCCAAGAGAAAGCCATTAGCAAGAGATGCCCCAAGATTAGAGAAAACATCTCTATCTTGCGTTTTTCTTCAGGCATTTACTCTAGGAAATAATAATAAAACTACACTTTCAATTTATTTTTTATTTAAAAGATTTGCAATTAATATCTTTTTTACCTTATATTTCTTAAAAGATTCCTATGTAAATAAAAACAAAAAGCAAGCTGAATATATCGGTGTAAAGGCAAATAATCACCAACAAAATTTATATCCGGTTCATTAAAAATAAAAAAGTGAAATCGATGTTGTTTGTCTTTTAGGTTTTCTCCGAAATAAAAGTATCGCTTAAAATAAATTAGGACATGTTTATGAATAGTTGTACCGAATTCTACCCGCACTTACTTTACATCTCTTTCTCAGCAATCATTTGTCATGTCCTTCTTGGTCTTCCCCTTCTCCAATAATTAATGTGTCGCCAATGAACCTCCATCTTGCCTCAACACTAAAGAGCTCCACGGAGGCACGCTGGTGTAGTTCCCTCGTCTTAACATGGTCTTGCGATGTAACCTTCTTGAGCTGTTGCTGTGAAATATGTCAATAAGCTTGTCAGCACCCTGGTTCAGATCTTGCAATCATATAACAGGATGGAAAGAATGGTTTATACTGAATGAATATAAATAGACAGTGACTATATACTGGGTGCTATGGTTAACTTGTCGCCATTTTATATTTTTAATTTCACGCATGCGCGTTGTTTGTTTTTGATTTTGTAGACTGCACAGGGTCAGTTGGGCACCGTCCGTGAGAATAAAGAACACCATGACGCAATTCACTCCATCAGAAACGGCATGCTGTACTGCTTGGCATTCACGCTGGAAGCTCTAATACGAACATTTCAGAGTGTTTGAATGTCAATGTGAGGACAATCCAGAGGATTCGGAAAGAGTTGGATGAGTCTAATGGTGATTACGAAGATATGGCAGCTTGGTGAAATCGCTCTGATCGTTCTGATTAGAAAAGAACTCCCGAATTTGTGGGTGAGGACCCCAAACTCAACGTGAAGGTTCACATCAAGTACCTTGTGGAGGTAGTACTTCTCTGGGCCAAGAAGATGGCTGCTGGGAAACGCCTTGTTTGGCAACAGGAGAACTCAGTCATGACTGTCAGACAATTTCTGCGACCAGCATCACCCCCTACATCTGCCCACCTAACTCATCAGACTGCACCCCCCACCCCTTGATCATTATGTGTGGGGCGCAGGGGAACAAGAGACCAACAAAACTGAAGGCAAGGATTATGGCAGCATTCACCAACTTAAACAAGGAGACCGTCCAGTATAGTTTCAGGAGATTCCAAAGTCGTCGGGAGACCGTAGTTGAAGCTAATAGCGATTTTATTGAATAAATTGACTCTTTAATATTTTCAGATATTTTTGTGTGATTTTCGTAAATACATCTGTTAAAATGAAATGGCAGTGTTGTTTTTTTTATATTTGCGTAATTTAGAGGACCAGGACCATATATATATATATATATATATATATATATATATATATATATATATATATATATATATATATGAAATGGACAAAGTCCGACAATTATTTTAAGACATTTTTATGTTTATACATTCTTTTTATAGATACAAATATTTTTTAAGTAAATGCTCTGTTTATAATAAACAGTATTAAACATTTACCGGCCTGAATGTCCGAGAAAATTTCATAGAAAATATTCGTCCACCGATAGGATGCAGGTTCGATTCCTGTCGGAGGACGAGTATTTTCTATGAAAATTTCTCGGACATTCAGGCCGGTAAATATTCATTATAAACAGAGCATTTACTTAAAATATTTGTATCTATAAAAAGAACATATATATATATATATATATAATTTTGAATATTTCAGCCTTATTTTCCCATCTTCTTGACAGACATAGGAAAACACAATCCTCTTATCCGTCCATCAACCGCGTACTGACGCCTCACTCTTATTTTTTGTTAATAATGATTGATTAATGATAATAATGAGTGATTAATTGCGACGTGAGTTCGGTCCTCACTGGATATTCTATTGCTCTGGTCTTGTGCCAGACTGAATTGAACGTAAGAAATCATTTCAACGTATGGCTTGTCCCGTGTAGGTGAAAAATATTGATATATAATATGCTTATCGGAGTTACTTTTGCCATTTACATGCAGGCACGCAAACACTTATAAGTATGTCAATGACTGACCAACATTATTACCAGTGGTTTAAAAGAGCGTGGTTGGCGTGGAGTTGCTTCAATAAAAATTACTCAGTTATTAAATACCATCGCTGTGACAGTTTCTCCAACGCATCAAACGCCAGTGCGAAATGGTGCAGAGGGTCGGGCGAAGCTGTGGAAGGTGAGTGTGACTATGGTAGATGGATGACTCGCGCTTGGGCGAGAAGTAGCTTTGTGAACAGCAGCAAATTGCCAATTGTTCGACGGGCTATAATCACTTCATATTTTTATCTTATAATTATTCCTACAGCCCGGATACTACAATCGAGCCCATTTCCCGCCAAAAGGATCGGCCATTCGCTTATAAAGTCGTCATTGGCTATTTGTTGTCGCTGTTATGCGTCTCTTAAGTAGGATTTTCTTTAGATTAGGTTCGAAAGAAAGTCCTGTTTCATTTTTTACATGATTATTTTTGGGTACATTTTCAATATTTACGGTAAATAAACCCTTAATTTTTATGCTTTAATGTTTTTTTTTCTTTACAGATTACTTAATACGTTGGCTCCCACACAACACACTGAAGAGTCATGGTGGTATGTCTGCAAGGCCCATACGACCCTCCGGTGGGTCGTTTTCCAATTTCTTTTCTATGAGGATTATTGGAAGTTGGATGCGATGATTACTTATGAGATCATGGTACACCAGAACCATATCTTTTTTAAATTTAAATATTTTTAATTTTTTAGTCTTTTATTTCATTTTCCTTTTGGAATTTCTGTTGTTTTTTTTGCGGGAGGTGGGGGCATTTTTTATTTTTTACATACACCAAGCTGTACTGTACATTCAGGTAAACTAAAAGATTGAGTAAACAGAAAAAATTTAATTGGCAAAATATTATGAAATTATAACAAAAGTATACTTTATTTACTTAGGAAACCAAAATAATGCCTAGAACGAGTAAAATAAACACAAGAATTTGAATAGAAACCAAATTCCTAATAAATAAAAAATCACATTCTTAATGTTTGATTTCTTGGAAAAAATAGAAAAGAAAAAAAATATAAAAGCATACATTACTACACAACAAGGAAAAGTTGAATTGATTTTTATTTTATGTCTCTTATTAATTTTGACACAATTTATTTTTGGGATTAATTTCTATCAGTTTCTTTTACACACATTGTTTTTTCTCATTTTGCTATAACAGGATTTTCAAAAAGTGTTGGGACCCTGGGACAACAAGAGAGATGAGGCTTGGGGGACAACGTGTTATCAAAGTGGTCAAATGTTCAATTTTTACCCTTTTAAAATTAGTTTAGATCCTATCCCCCCTTAAACACTGTATGAAGTCAAAAAGAACGCCTCTCAGTAACGTGGGCAGTTATAAATATTTGGAAATGACGGTTTAAGTGTCCGAACATTCTCTTCCAACGAGATGACTAATTCTTTCATCATTGAGTTTCTGCAAACTTTTTCTTTAATCAATTTATCCTAAGCAAGTCGATAATGCCACTAAGTCACAAGTGGCTACTGGGAGTGAAAGAGAATGAAAAGGCTTTAGAAGCAACCAGAAATCAAATCCTAAATACGAAACAAGGGATAAACCTCTGCTCTTGTTTAAAAAAAACTGGAATGGGGACTGTGAATCGGACGTAAAGTGAAACTATTTATTCCTAAACAAACTGCACCAAAATTGGCAAAACATTTAGAATCCTAGGACTATCAAAAAACTGTTTAAACTTAGTCAATGAATCGCCAGTACATATACTAAAATTGGGACGATACCAGCTCTACGTTTTTGAAGAAAAAGTTCTTAAAGCAATATAGTTTTGAAGGAAAAATTGTTATCGGAGATAATAATATATTTTCTCCTTCAATTTTGAAGGAAATATTGTATTAGCAGCAATAGAGTTTCGTAAAGGAATATTACCAGCAATACATTTTTGGAAAATATTACTTTCAATAAATTTTAAAAGGAAGGATATTGCTTGAAAAATATTACCAGCAATAAAAATTTTGTCGGCATTAAATAACAAATTGAGGTTGATATGCCATAAATCTCAATCAATCAATCAATCAATCAATAGTCAATGAGTCCTTCATTTGAATGCTTCTCAGCTTAATCAATGAGATGCTCTGTACTCGTTATTGAAGAGTATATCTACTGCCAAATGATCTCCCACGGGTGAAATCATCGCCAGTGGTTAAAAAATGGGTTTCTTTATAATCATATCACTACAACTGAAAGAAGGTCAACTCTGTGTTTATTGAGATATGAAGTGTGTCGTTATTTATGAAGTGAAACAGTAAATGTACAGAAACATTGCCAATAATCGAATAATTGAAACCTCTGCAGATTGGTTAATCATAAAGGCACGTTGCTCTTACACAAAAGACACAATCACAAATTCTGTAACACATTAAGGTCGTAGGGGCACCATATGTAGTGCAGCAGTGGTGTGTCTGGCGAGAGATAGCCTGGTGAAGCCTAACCCATTTCAGGCTGGTTTGAATTCAGATTTTTCCTTCTCCTAGACTGGTAGCTAGCCAAGTCTATCCTGCTATATACCCATAGCTGGTGGGCGGGACCCAGAGGACCCTACCTAGGTTTTGAATTCAGTGTTTTCCTCCTTCTAGACTGGTTGCTAGCTAGGACAAGACCCAGACTGTCCTGCTATATCATTGAATCATTGATGGATTTCAAAGGTAACCGAAATGAATGTAATGAACTCAACTGAAATTCGGACACGGCTCTCCGATTCCACAATCCGAGTTGCTATCCATTGCTCCAATACGATAATGCAAGACCACAACAGCATAACAGCCGTCTAGCTTTTATGTTCCTGTCAGTATTTCTCAAAAGATAATAACATGACAATGTGACAGGTTCGGGCTAATGTCATAGCTTCCAGTGAATATTATGACTAGCCATATTTTGCCCTGTTGGCTGGGGCTACAGAATACGCCGACTGCACCTCTGCAGGGGGGTAAGACCCCCCCAAAAAAAATTAGGTGTCTTGGGTAAGACGATAAACTACATTCAGCAGCAAGGCCTCTGATTAAGAGGCTTTGAGGACCATGGAACCACCTCTTAATTGCTGGTGTTCCCAGGTCTTCTCCAACCTGGGTCCCAGCTATGGGCAAATAGTTAACCCCTAAACTGGGGTCAAAATACTATGAAAGTGTAAAAATAGATTTTAATATCATCAATACATTTTTGTAAAAAATTATTTCCAGCAATGAATTTTTGAAGGAAAGATTATTACTAGCAATAGATTATTAACAACAATGCATTTTGGGGAAAAAATTACCAGCAATACATTTTTGAAGGAAAAAAAATATTACCAGCAATACATTTTTGAGAAAAAAATATTATCAGCAATAAAAAATCTTGCTCAGCATTAAATAACCCATTGAGGTGTTGATATGCCGTAAACCAAACTAAATCAAACCAAAGCTAATCATATTTTCTCGATTATATTCATAATCTTATTTTATCACAAATTCAGCCAAATGAAACTATTAGTCGTGTACAAGTCGATCCAGAATATTGATCAAAACATTTCGTTTTAAAATGGATGCGTAAATGGATCGCAGAATAGAAATTCAGTGGAACAGTAAGGAAACAATCATTACTTAAGAGCTACAAAGAATAGGAAGTTGTGAAGAGTCATGCTCGCTCACCTTCTGAAGAGACACGGGGCATAAAAGAAGAATGGTCAAACATATATGGTTCATTCGAAAGAGATTTTCTCTCCATTTCTCCGCTTTAACTCCGAGACTAAATTCGTGTGCGATGTTGTGTCGCATCTCGGTTATCAGACGATGCCCCCGGAAGAAAGTGAAGAGTCGCTTGACCTTTGAACCTTGGCCAACGCCAGTTTTAATAGCCATTCAGTGGGAGGTCAGTTAAACGTCTTCCAATTGAGACCTTATCAGCGAGTAATAGAGATCAGTCTACATTACGTTATGATATAAGTGTCAAGATGGCGATTAAATTTGAGGTCAGTCTTTGTACACATTTGGTTCCACTTGACCTTCTCAATGCCATAGCTTATCTAACTTCCAGTTATACTAGCGATAAAAAAACAAAATGGCGTTTGTCAGCCATTTCTGTACGACATATGTTACTTAATTTGTTTTTTTTTTCGCCTCGTCTGCGGATAAATTGAAATTTTTCTTTTTCTCAAATCAGAAGTACAGAAAAAAATAGGCGATCCAAGTTCGAATTCTGCTTGCTTACATTCACTTTACCTTAACGCTTTGGGAAGGATGTAAATCATTTTTTCTCTGAGCCCTATCACTGGTATGCCACAATAAGTAATGTATAATAGAGTTAGTTATAATGTAAATATATAACGTGTTACTCTCTCAGCTTTTACCGACTAACGGTATGCCTCTTTTCTCGTTTGCGTCGGTGTTTACAAAAACTGGGCAAGTCCCGATGCATGTTCACACGGGAAACGAAAAGTGAAATTAACACCCCAATGAGAAACATGAGTCCTGTTTCCAATATCTTTGGCTGTCTATTCATTGGTTCACTTACCCGATCTGATATATATATATATATATATATATATATATATATATATATATATATTTGGACTCTCCCGTCGATTGCGACGTATGAGGAACTGATAGCTTATTGATTCAGTTATGAAATTTTGTGCGATAATCTTAAGTGACATTTAAGACTCGCTAGTGATTTACAAAGGAGGCCACATATGGAGCAAGTGTGAGGATTGTAAGATGAGATCACTGTTAGATTGGCTGAACTTTTAGATCTTGCTCTCGCTTCTTGAAGATGATTCAGACAAGCAGATTGAAAATTTCTGAGTCCACTAAAACACGTTGATCTCTATTCTACCCGCTCCAAGGCTAAGCGCTCAAGGGTGTTATGTGGTATATTGACTGCTGACAAGTTGCTTTTCAGCTTGTCTTTGTATCCTAGCCATGGGCGTCCTACATTCCTGTAGCCCTGATCTAACTGGCTGTACATTAGGATCTTGGGTATCCTGTCATCAGACATTCTCAAGACATGACCAGTCCACCGTAACTGAGACTGTATGAGAAAGGTCTCGATTCCTCCAATATTACACCTGTTAAACAGGTCTACGTTAGATGTCCTATCTTGAAGCTTAACTCCACAGATTGCACGCAGACAGCTTTTATGGAAAACATCTAGCTGGCGTATATGGTACCTGTATGGAGTCCACGACTCTGAGCCATACAAAAGGATGGCAAGTACAACAGCTCTGTAAACCTGAATTTTTGTATCCAGTCGAATACCCCGCTCATTCCACAAGCGATGGCGAAGTTTGCCGAAAGCACTGGTAGCCTTAGCAATCCGATGCATGATTTCATCATCTAAAGTTCCACTGTAATTGACTTTGCTACCAAGATAGGTGAAAGACTTTACATAGTTCAGGGGTTTGTCTTCTACTTTCAATGGTCTCTCTGGAAATTTGTAGACTGGTGGTTTTTGTTTCTCACCACGCAATTGCTTCGGAGTAGGACAAGGTTGGTGCACAACTTCAGTTTTCTTTATGCTAAGTGTAAGACCAAATGCTTTACATGCAGCAGAGAAACGATTTATTAGATGTTGGGCCTCCTCAAAGGATGTCGCTACAAGAGCCGCATCATCAGCAAACAACAAATCACGAATAATTTGCGTACGAAGGTGGGTCTTGGCTTTCAAGCGCTGATGATTGAAGAGACCACCAGTTGTTCGAAACTGAAACATCATACCATCAGACACGATATTAGCTTTCATTCCTTCATGAAAGGAGATGATGACCTTTAGCATGTTTTCAGGGAGACTTGCCAAAGAGCCTCTCGATTCACAATGTCAAAGGCCTTCGTCAAGTCCACAAACACCATGTATAATTCCTGGTTTTTCTCGCGAACATTCTCTGTAATTTGACGAAGAGAAAATATCATGTCAATGGTGCCCCGACCCGACCGAAAACCACAATGCGATTCAGGATAGATGTCGTCAACAAGGTGTATAATAATTCTGTTTAGAATCAGTCTCTCTAAGATTTTGCCTGCAATTGAAAGTAGTGATATCCCCCGATGATTATCACAGACACACCTGGAACCCTTGTTTTTGTAAAGGTGTTTATAATCCTGTGGGACACAGCTTACCTTCCATATCTCCACAAAAAGGAGATGTAACTTTTTTACCAACTTTAGCCACCATGCTTATACGCTTCGGGTGGAATAGGATATATATATATATATATATATATATATATATATATATATATATATATATATGAGAGAAAGAACAAATGGATTAAAAATCTACTGTTCGTAGAATTTACTTTTAAAAAAATGCTCAGTACAAAGTAGAGCAAAATATTATTATAATATTCTTATTATAAGAGGTTATAATAAAAGCATTTTGAAATCACTACGAAAAAGTTTTGATGTTTCAATACTATGATTGTACTTCTTCAGGTGATGGTAGCTAACTGGTTATAAAATGATTTATTAGGGAAATTTAAAAATAATCCTTATTTTTTTTCCTAAAGTGAAATGGGGACATAAGGTCAGAAATTAAAAATAGACTTGTAGGTAAAGCCCTTGATTGAACAATTAAATGTCAGATCAACGCTAAATACAAAAATAGGGTTAGCGAGTGCAGGTGAGTGAGTTTTTTTTCATGTCGCGATAAACCAACATTATAGATATGGCATCATTGACAATAGTGGAGAATATGACAGCGATAAATGTATCGTCATTGAATTGTGTGTGTATGTGTGTGTGCGCGCGCGCTTGTGTGTGTGTGTGTGTGTGTGTGTGTGTGTGTGTGTGTGTGTGTGTGTGTGAATTCAGATATAATTAAAAAGACAATAGGATTAAAGACAAAAGAAATTTTTATTCTTTACATACACGTTTTGTCCTCTGATGGATTTTATTTTATCAAGGTGAATTCTAAGGATTTTATTTTGCAACATTTGTTTATAAATTCACAAATTTGTTAGGTTTTCAAAATAAAATTTACGAACGCTTGAAATTATTAAGACTAACTCTGAAAATAAAGGTAAACTATGGAGTATCGATAAATTCATAATTTAGCCATAAAGATTTAAAAAAATTTCCCCCAAATTAAGAGAAATTAAATATTCTATAATTTAAAATAAATGAATAAAATAACAATTACATTAATATAAATAAATAAATAACTATAAACAAATAAAAAATTCAAAAAACAACAATAACATTTATTTCCTTTCGTTTAACAGACATTAAATGACATCACTTACAATCCTTTATAATTTACCTTGACTTTCAGGTTCACGGTTAAGAATATTTGGAGAGTTATTAAATTTACAAATTGGAAAACCTAATGATATTGTTACTTTTGCTTATTGTTGTGGTACGATCCACCTAATTTACATAGTGGAGTACCGACCATATAAATATGGTTGGTACCGGGAAGACGTTGGAAGAAGTAAGAAGAGATCCAATCCAGAGACTCTGCCCGACTGCGATTAAGTCAACCCATTCTACAGGAACAGTTTTCCCAAGAATATACCAAAACTAACTGTAAATATTGTATACCTTTTCCTTGTTTCAATACATTTTGTTTACGTACATTTTGTGTCGTATTATTATTATTCCATGCTTATCCAAGCTTCAACACTTATAAATACATCTTGCACAGTAAAATGCTTATATTTACCTTTCAAGATAAATGTCTGGATTTTATTGTGCAATATGTCTCATCAAAATCGCGTAGGTGGACGTACCTGCGCACCTATGTTGATAAAAAAGGAGGGAGCCAAGATATTTATATCGAGATCGAAACGATGAAAGGGACTCTTGATTATTGCTTTTGTCAATATCTTCATGGGAACTAAATTAAGGAAGAATAAAAACAAGTAGATCATAATTAACTTCGCTTTTCTTTTTTTTTTCGCTGTCTCTATGTTCGTCCCAACCTAACAATCTGTTTGTTGACCTGACGACATGAAATCAAGTATTGATGTCAATTACCGACGCTCACACGAATATAAACACATTTACTCATCCGAAATGAAGCATTTTCAACATGAATTGTGTGCGCTTACTCTTTCTTCATCATTCGACTGAGAGAGTTAAGAAGAAAGACTTTGTTTAGTCAAAAAATTAAATCTATTTATCTATCTAAATAACATTGGATGGATAGATATGTTTCCAACGTTGGAAAATTAATACCAATTTTATTTTGAAAATATAGACATGCGTAAAAAATTAATATCTTCTATCACAATCTATCTATCTATCTATCTATCTATCTAGTTTATCTATGACATTCTGTTCATACCTATCACATTCTGTTCATATCTATCTATCTATCTATCTATCTATCTATCTATCTATCTATCTATCTATCTATTCTGTCTGTTCGTATTTGCCAGAAGAGATGATTATTTACAGGCACAAACAAAAACTATTTGTTTCACCCTGTTAGGATCTTTCTAGTTCTTTCTTTTTTTCTTCGCGTACCAATTTGTTTTGATAGACTTACAAGTTGTGCTATCCGAGGTTTTTTTCCAACTGAACTGAGTATTACTAGTATATATATATATATATATATATATATATATATATATATATATATATAAAAAAAGAACATAGAAGTCAACACTTAGAGGCG
>CAHIKZ030000572.1:585000-612500 GCA_903632075.3 Acanthosepion pharaonis | reverse complement strand
AAATATAGCACACCTTAAGACTATATTTCTTTATATATATATATATATATATATATATATATATTTGTTCATGCATCTATATATATATTTGTTCATTCATACATCTATCTATTTTATATTTAGTCTGTTCATGCCTATCTTAAGATAGATAGATAGATAGATAGATAGGTTTTCATACCAGTTAACTTACGCACACACACACACACATGCGCGCACACAAACATGCGCCTGCGCACACACACATATTCCGATAATGGCTATAGAATCCATATATAATTTTGATTTATTTCTCAGTTTTTTTTCCCCCGTTCTCATTAGAAACTTATTAGTCAACCCTCTGTACTGTGATACAAGCAAAGATGCTTTTAATGGTGTGTACCCTTTTATCCCAGATGGTTTTGTGGTTATCAATCCCTCCAAAGTAGCCAATGGCTTTCTAATGTTTTCAAAGAATTGTCAAAGAATTTCCGTTTCATTTACTGGCGTTCCATCCTCATTCTGGGTCGTGCTATTTGGGTCTTGTACAATAAACTAACAGTGTAATTGCAGCCTAACAATGTCCTTTGTTAATATTGTGTCTTCATTAAAAAGAAATCTAGATTATATACCAATATGTGCGAAGTCTGATCAAAAAGTATCGGAACTTACTATGGTAACGGAGCCAAAGTACGCAGAATGAAGCTACTTGGCATATGTTGACCTTGAAGGAAAGTGTGTAGAGTGTGGTCGTCTCACCACAACACAGGATTCCATCAGTGACTATGGCTTTTGTGCAGTAGTTTGGGGTCAAAATACAACATTCCCCAGGATCGAAAACCACTATATTCCTCAGATCTCGCCCTTGCAACTTTTTCCTCTTTTTCCTCGAGGCCATCCAAGAGAACGCGATGAGGAAGCTGCTCGTTATCTCCAAAAAAGAGTTCCAGTAATGATTCCATCAATGGAAACAACGCTAGATAAAGTGTGTGGCTTCAAAAGTGGACTACTTTGAAGGAGATTAAATGCCGAATTGATATGTGTTGTAGTTTTCTTTGATAACACCAGTCCCGATACTTTTTTGATCAGACCTCGTCTAATGAATCTGTTAAAATAAATATTAGGACATCCAGGAAATCATCTTTTATTTGGATCAATCAATCAGCATCTAGGAGAGTAGAAATAGTCACCGAATTAATACAATCTTAGTACAACTTGTATTTAAAACGAATCACAAATTGTAGCCTTTATTTTCTTTTTAAATTATGTGATAAAATTTCATCATTATTTTTCTTACTAGTTTTCTTTTATTGTTACTGATTTTTTTTATCACGACGTTTGGGGGTTGATATTCTCCGACCGTTAAAGTAAGCAGCATGAAATTAGAATAAAATAATTAGCATAAAATAATTAGCATTTAACAGAACTCGAACCTTCATCTACTTGCTTCTGATATGGCGTGAATAATCAAATGTGAAGAATAGGAATATAACCAGATACCTCCATAGATTCGCGATATCCAACGTTTAAAATGAACTTTTGAAAATGAAAAATCTTTCTTGAAGCTTTTATTTTAGTTTTAATTTCAAGCTAATAGATTAAATTTAATATTTTCAATAATCAAAATACTTTGTTGAATTTCAAAAAACTAAATTTAAATTGAGTAGAATTAATTTTCGTTTTGAAATCAATAACATCGCTGATTTTTGCGCCATTTTTAGCCTTACGTCATCGCAATGTAATTCTCTTTATTTAAAAAAATCTTCCAAAAATAAAATATAGTTTTCTGAAACTTTATTCGGTGAATATTGGCCGATTTAAACTTTAATTATTCTGATTTGAAACAAATATTGCTTTAGGTTTAAAATATATTTTTCTACCGTAGATATTTCTGTAAAATTTACTTGAGGAATATAACGTGAGCTCCCTTTTTATATAATTTTTAACTACCTAGTAATTTTAAAAATTTAAGGAAATATTCTCTGTAATGTAATGTTTTATTGAATTTTAGGTACTTTGGCTTTAAATTTACTATAGTTATTGCTCTGATAATGTGGTGAATGAACATCAGTATTTGCGGCACGTTTAAACAGAAAAAAATGTTAAAATTCTTTTTAAAATATTGATGTTCGATGAATTATACTAAACTTTTCCTTTTATGTGAATATAGGTTTTTTTTTTTTTTTTTTTTAACAATATCGCCTAACGGGGACAAAGTAATGCAGAAATTTAAAAGATTTAAAACTTTATACATTCTAATTAAAATTAAAAAAATAGAAAAAAAAAAACAATTTTTGAAAAATTCATTATTCATCGAAAAAATGTTTTGCTTAAGACAATAGTGTCCATAACATGTCTTATTCATAAAATCCTAAAAAAAAAAAAATAAAAAAAAATAAAAAAATAATATAAGCTTTTCTAATTAAATAATGACTCAGTTTTATTTCATTTTCCATTTTACGATTCTGAGTTTATTTTCGGTCCGGTTTTACAAAAACAAATTGATGATTTAAATTTTCAAGGGGTTGTGCTTTTGACTAATATAAACATTAATCTGCCCCAAATCTCGTAATTTCATAAATTTAAATAAGTGTGTGCATGTGTGTGTATTGGGTGCTAACAGAGATTAAAAAAAAAAAAAAAAAAAACAAGATTTTGTAAAAATATTCGACAATTATTTGATTGCTGCAAGAATTTCACCGCAAAAAAGCCGCTCAAATATCTACTAATCTTTGGTTCCCCCACCCACTCCACACACGCAAGAAAATCAAGATTTTTAGCCAAAATTTCGAATGTTCTAAATGGATCA
Organism: Acanthosepion pharaonis; assembly: GCA_903632075.3. NCBI lineage: Eukaryota > Metazoa > Mollusca > Cephalopoda > Sepiida > Sepiidae > Acanthosepion > Acanthosepion pharaonis. Next base: position 609,715 of record CAHIKZ030000572.1, on the reverse strand, counting down.
AAATATATCATTTTATGATAAAAAATACATTAGTCTTTCCTCATAATAATAACATAAAAATTTTTTGGCGATAAAACTTTGTTTTTATAAAGTTTGGGGAATTTTTCATCATGGTATGACAATTTTTTAGCGAATCAGTTGAGGTAGCTAAATATAACTAATTGAATTCTGTCTTAGTTTCCATAACTGACTTGGTTGAGTTTCTGTTCTCAGCTATTTTCTAATTTATGTGTTCAAATCTAGCGAGAAGCTTCATTTTGCACCTAGGGTGGAAAACATTTGACGAAAAAACGATATGATAAAAAGAACCAGTAAGTCGAAAGGATACAGGCACGGAAAGAAACTACAAAAAGAAATCTATAGAAGATAGTAAAGGAAAGCGAGAAGAAAGGACTAAGCACAAATTGCAAGAAGATAGAATACAAAAAGGATGAGCCCAAAATGCAAATTACAAATCAAATCAAAATCAACCAAACCCAAACATTTAAATATCTAGGAAATGTTCTAACAGAGGACGGAAAATGCGGCACTGAAATCCGAAGGCACATTGGGATAGCCTTCCAAAAAGTTATGCAGAGTATTAAAAGTTAGAAAAACTGCGTTAGAATCAAAGAAAAATGTATTGAACTGTTATGTGATATCTGTCTTATTGTATGGCAGTGAATGCTGGACAATTTTCTTAAAGATGAAGAAGAGATTTGAAGCAACAGAAATGGGGTTCTACAGAAAGATGCTGAGAATACCGTGGACTGAAGACGTGAGCAAGGACGAGGTTTTAGGGAAAACATAAAAAAAAAGGAAACTTATAATTAACATCAGGAAGAAACAGTTGAAATTACTGGGTCACTTAATGAGGAAAGTGTGCTTGGAAAATCCGTTACTCACAGGGCGATTTGAGGGCAAGAGGGACAGAGGTTTTATACCCAGCTTTCACAAAAAACATAGATTGTTAGTAGAGAGAGATTGGAATTAGAGACAAATTGTTATTCGAGACAGATTGATATTAGAAACAGAGTGGATAATAGAGACAGATTGCTATTAGAGATACATTGCTATTAGAGACAGATTGATATTAGAGACAGATTGATATTAGAGAGAGATTGCTATTAGAGACAAATTGTTATTAGAGAGAGGGGATTTAGAGACAGATTGGTATTAGTGACGAATATTACTGACCAAAGTCAAATTCGGCACAAGATGGCGTTATTTTGTTTTGTTTATTTTTAAGTGGGTAAGGTATTCAACAATCAAAAAGTGGTAAGGATGAGTGTAGTACGTATACGACAAAAAAAAATAACATATTTGCCTAACTTGAGAAAATGAATGGCGCAGCAGGGTTTGGAAGTAACGAAAAGGATTTATTTAGAGCGGCAAGGGACAGGAAATTGTGAAGAGCCACGATCGCCTACGTCCTGAGGGGACAGAGCATAAAGAAAGAGTTTGACAAACATGCACGCACTTCTATTTCCATCTTAAATGTAGAATCAGCCAAGTTCATAGCGATTTTTTTGTCTGCTTTGAAATCGCGTTTTTCAAGCCTTTGTACCTCGCTCCTTAAATGTCAGACGTCATGATAGATGAACAGTCACGTGAGTCGATTAGGGAAGCCAGTGTATCGTTGTTGTTCACTGACCTCTAAAGCAAAAAAGTTACCCGCCAGAACAAAAAAAATAAAAATAAATAGATAAAACGAAAAAAACAAAAAAGAAAAACAAAAAGGAAAAAAAAATAACGAAATAATCCACCGTCATGTAGCAGCCACCCAGTAGCCCTAAAGCCGGGGTGGGTGGTACAGTAGACCAATCAACTTGTAGGCTACCCGATGATCAGTCTGGACTTGTTCACTCGGACTTTACTTGGCCTGTAAATTACATCTTGCTCAACAGGTGGGTGGTTTACATGGACCGGGGCGGCATGCACCTGAAGAGTGAGATAGCAAGAACGGCAGTATAGGGGAAAAGAGTGGGAGAAGAAAAAGAGGAGGAAGAAGAATATAAGTAAAAGGAGTGTGGAGTAAGAGGGAGTAGGGAGCGAAAATAGGATCGAGGTGAAAAGGTAGCCATAAAAAAGATAAGTTTAAACGTGTCGGTATATATATTGGGTTGGTGTATAATTATCAGGCGTTTTTGTAGGCGGTTCATTTGTTAATAAAAGTCGCTGTTTTGTTTACTTTTTAAATAAAAATATTTTATTTGCAGGTTATAAAAATGCGTGTGAATCGTCATACATTCTGGAATAATCATTTAAAAATGTTATTGTTGAATTGTTATGTTTCTTTTTCATAACAAATATTGTTTAAAAAAACGCCTGATAATTATGCACCAACCCAAAATATGTATATATATATATATATATATATATATATATATATATATATATATTTATTTATTTAAAATATGATTCCAACACGCTATTTCTATATATTTTCTCTCTCTCTCTCTCTCACACACACACACACACACACACACACATATATATATATATATATATATACGTTCCCAAGAGGATAGAATCCAGGTAGAACTCAATGTCCAGGACAGAGTAAGAATATAATATAAAAACTCAACACTAATATTCCAGGGTTATAATTTATTACATTGGAATCTTATTCACGATTCAAATCATCAGACCTACAAATTCTAAACTTTTTGAATTTGTAGGTCTGATGATTTGATCGTGATTAAGATTCCAATGTAATAAATTATAAACCATAGAATATTAGTGTTTGAGCCTTTATATTATATTATATTATATATATATATGTGTGTGTGTGTTTTTTGTGTGGGTGTGTGTGGTGTGTGTGTAAAGCCTGAATATGTAGATACTTTTATTGGATATATATTCATCCGTGATATTAATCAAATTTCATACTGATATCAAATTCTATTTGTAGTAGATATCCAGGACTTTCTTAGATACGTAACCCACCCATACTTACCATTGATTTTTGAGTCCGACTATATCCAAGATTTTGAATTTAACCCTTACCCTCTTACAAAGATAGAAATAGCACCATCTTGTGCTGAACTTTGACTTTGGTTAGTAATATTAGTCTCTGATAACAATCTGTGGTATTTTTGAAAACCGGGTAGAAAAGAGGTTGGACAATGGGCATAAAGCTAGAAATTCAATTCCGTAAAACCTCACTTGCTATGGAAACCTTAGAAGCGATGCCTTGTGTTGTGGAGAATTGTGGACGCCATAGTCTTCAGTGGAATCTCCAGGACTAAAATAGAAGTGTGTTTGTGAAGAAAAAAACTTTTAAAATCTATAGATTGGTACAAATGAACAAATAGGACAGAGTGAAATTATAGCGGACATATTATTAAAATATATTCCTTTAATTAATCAGTTTCAGACAAAATAAAAAAAAAACTCTTTTTATCGAAAATAATTAAGATATATCTCTGCTGAGTGGATACGAACTTAAAATTAAATTAACTTATAATAGAGAAATATAAAAATTACGCAGCATTTAAAACTTCTTTCAAATTATTACTCTGCAAAATTTCAGGTTTTAAGCATGTATAGTTATTAGAAATGTTATAGTCTTCAAGTAAAACACTTTAAAATGGAACTGAGTATTTATTTGTTAAATATTCTCACTCATTTTGTGTCTACGACAACATCCGCATGCAAGGACAACTTATGAAGTAATAAGTGATACTTTAAGTCGCAGTCGAATGCAACAGTCCGAGTTGAAGTAGTAAGAGGAGTCATTAAAAATCTTCCCGTGACTTGTTTATTTCCTTCACTAAAAAAAATAAAATAAAATAAAAAAAAAAAGCAATTTTTCTAAAACACTTCAGCAATTTCTGAATATATAAAAATTTGGGATTTAAGTTTCATCTGTTTCTTCCCTCCCCTTTTTCTTCGTGTATGAGTTGAATATTTTACAAAGCCAAATTTTCACCCTTCTACAAATCAATAAACTTTGATATTAAGATTCAGTGTCTTTACAAGAATTTTAATATTTGGGAAAAAATATTGAGCCTCGGTTCAAGAATTAGAGCAAGCTTTGCTTATTTAACATCGATTTTAGAATTCCATGTGTTAAATATTTAAATTAAGATATTTCTGTGAGCGCTTTTTTTTCTCCCAAGTAGTTTGATTTCTCTTATCTTGTGAGAATCATTTATCAGTTGCATGTCCAAAACAAGAGAAAAGAAACTCCGCTGCCATTGTTACATGCAACTCTTAAAAAGGCAGAAAACTCGATTTGTAGAATGTTTACCCCATTGTTCTGTGATGATGATTTGCTGTCGGTGTTTAATAAACGTCGACGAGCAGTTAAAGTATTTCCTCTTTGCTATCAGTTGCACCAGCATAACTCAAATGAAGTCATGGAAGCAGAAAGAAAATCGACCTTTTTTCGGCTTTTATAATTTTGCATTCGGTTTCCTGTCATAAGTTTTAGAATTACGCCCAGGTGTGAGGTTAAAATACGCCCAGGTGTGAGGTTCAAAACAGTTTGCGTACAGAAGTGATTGTCAGTGAGCAAATGAAGCTGTTAGCATATCAGAGTCATTTCTGAATTAGATACTTATGGCATTTGCATTGAATTATGTGCGATAAGTGCCACCTAGCAGTTAGGAATGCACACACAAATACATACACAAACACACACACACACACACGTGCCCGCGCGTACACAGAGAGGTACGAACACATATAAGTATACATACGTCCGAATTCAGATCCTGATTCATTTTGAGCTTGGAGGTCATCCTCTTCTGCATGGATGCTTAAGATGACTATTTTGTTTTGAAGTAACAAAAGAAAGTATCAGAAATCTCCGTGACCAATCTCAAATTTCTCAGAGATAGATAGATAGATAGATAGATAGATAGATAGATAGATAGATGGACAGATAGATAGATAGATAGATAGATAGATAGATAGATAGATAGATACAAACAGACAGAGATAGATAGATAGATAGATAGATAGATAGATAGATAGATAGATAGTGAGAGAGAGAGACAGACAGACAGACAGATAGATAGATAGTGACAGACAGACAGACAGACAGACAGATAGATAGATAGATAGATAGATAGATATGAGGAGATACATTTTTAAATTCTTTTTTAATATATATATATATATATATATATATATAGAGAGAGAGAGAGAGAGAGAGAGAAAGAGACGGTGGTGCAAGGGAAAGCTTGGACAGATAGAGGGAGAGAAAGAGAGTAAGAGAGGTAGATCGAGGAAACTTAGATAGATAGATAGATAGATAGTGAGAGAGAGAGAGAGAGACAGACAGATAGATAGATAGTGAAAGACAGACAGACAGACAGACAGAGAGATAGATAGATAGATAGATAGATAGATAGATAGATAGATATGAGGAGAGACATTTTTAAATTCTTTTTTAATATATATATATATATATATATAGAGAGAGAGAGAGAGAGAGAGAGAGAGAAAGAGAGAGAGAGAAAGAGAGAGAGAGAAAGAGAAAGAGACGGGGTGCAAGGGAAATCTTGGACAGGTAGAGGGAGAGAAAGAGAGAGTAAGAGAGGTAGATCGAGGAAACTTAGATAGATAGATAGATAGATAGATAGATAGATAGATAGATAGATAGATTGTTGTCAACAGAACTCTCTGGACTGTTATTCCAGTAAATAAATCTATTTCCCTCTAATTTCAAGGCACATATCAAAATGATGCAGTGTTGTTTCCACCTCGCAATAAATAAAAGTTTTGTTAGAGAGGCTGCGGATTCTTTGCGGCCCTCGTGGATATGTTCACGACTTTTTTTTTTACCTAGCTTTTTTTGGCGCCTTGTTTATTTCTTCATCTTCATGAACCAACACTCAACACTCAACTTGAAACTCGAGTGCAACTCAATAATCTGTCTTCAGTCGAAAGAATGTTCGTCAAAATTTTGACGAGTCTTTTCTAGCATTTTGGTTTCAGATTTGTTGTCATCTTCACCTTCGTTGCCATATTCAGAACGTTTCGGCCGTTTGCACCGGTTTTCTTCAGGTGATTGAAATTTCGAACCGGACCCTTTATTTCGTCCACCGGGGTAGATTGTTGTAGTTCCACGTGCCATGCCTCTTCCTGATGTCTCAGTGATTTCCCTACCCCGGTGGACGAAATAAAGGGTTCGGTTCTAAATACCAATCATCTGAAGAAGGCAGGAGCGGGAAACGCTGTGAATATGGCAATAAAGATGAGGATAACAGTCAGAATAATGTTAATAATGCAAGTAAACCGTTTCAGGTTTAATTTGTTAGTTTTTGAAGCTGTGTTTTGTTAAATTAAGTGGAAACAAAAAAATCCCATCCTTCGCTGGCAAATGATTAGAAAACAAATGTATTTCTAATAATAATAATAATAATAATAATAATAATAGGAAGACAAACATTGTTGGATCACCGCTATAGCGATACAAGGGGACGTAATTGTAAATGAAAAAGAAAAGTGAATGGAGGAGAAAAGCGAAGCTATCAAGAAACGTAAAAATGTGAGTGAATACCCTAGTGGGAGTTTAACAAAGTAGACATTGTTCCCGTAATTGTGGGTTCCAGTTGAAAAGTGACGGACGAAATCCAAAAATGGCTGGGTAAAATTGGCATTGTGAATCGAACTGAATTATTTCAGAAACGAGCACTGCTTGGAACAGCGAGAATTCTGAGAATATTCTCTTTTTTTTTTTTTTGAGAGTTGAAGGAATGACCAGACCCCATTGTCATTCGTTATTATACGCTCTTGATGGTTAAATCACAGCATTGCGTCTGCTTGAGATAGCGAACAACAACAACAATAAATAATAATAATAATAATAATAATAATAATAATAATAATCTGGTAGCCCATGCTCTAGAGAAATAAAAATATTGTACAGCCCACACCTTACGAAGGGCTTTAAAATATGTGTTATTTATTTATTTATTTTGAATACAGCTCAGTGGAAAATGTCCTGATGACATTTCTAACCTTAGGTCTCTGGTTGGGACCCGGAAAGAAATGAGTATACACCAGAAAACAAAGGAAATAAAACAACAACAACAACAACAATAATAATAATAATGATGATAATAATTGTAACTGTAATAGTAGATGTGGTGGTGCTTGTGGTGGTGATAGTAAAAGCAATAAAAGAGTTGAAAAATAGTATGCGCATATAGAGAGGGCTGCAAAAGTAGGTATACAGTAAGTATTATACCATTATTACCAGTCTAATAATAATAGTGGTTCACGGATTCATTTAATATTAGAATTCATTTAATTCATTAAAATCATTTTTAATATTTTTATTTCCATCATTTTTATTAAAATACATTTATTATAATTTTTATTTTTAATAAATAAGAATGATAAATGTTTTGGTCAAGAGGAGTGTGAATAAGAGGGGGCAAACAATTTGAATATTTGATGGATCGATATATTTATTATTGAGATGTTTGTATAATCAATGCAACATTTTGTGCACACGTTTTGTTTTTTCCTACTGTACACATACTTTCGCATCTTATATATATATATATATATATATATATATATATTTAGGCTGCATATTTTCATTCAAGTAGGTTTGTTTAAATAATTTAAACGTATTCTATTTATTTTACTTTTAATCCTTTCAAGTCCACGAATTAATTTCTTGCTGGCTGTAGAAAATTGATTAAGAAAGTATACTACATACAGTGCGTCTAAAAGGTAAGTCTAAAAAGTATTATACCAGTATTAGCGAATTATACCAGTATTAGCGAATTATACCAGTATTAGCGAATTATACCAGTATTAGCGATATTATAATAGTGGTCCTCGGATTCATTTAATACCAGAATTCATTTTATAGTTTTTATTTCCATAATTTTTATTATAATACATTTAATATAATTTTTATTTTTTTATAAATAATAGCAATAAATGTTTTGCTTGTAAAGATGATTGTGTGAATGACGGGGGCAAACAATTTGAACATTTCAGGGATCGATATAATCAATACATTAAATTTTGTGCGCCCGTTTTGTCTTTTCATTACTGTATACCTACTTTTGCAACCCCCTGTATTCATTAGTATGATAAATACACCATGTGAATTTCAGGTTTCATAATATCTGTTTTTAATTCTTAAATTTATAATAACTTATTTGATGGCGTAGATTTTATGATGTAAATCGAGGGCTAGAAATTATATTGTAAATAAATATGTATATTGCAAATTTTATTGTAAATTGAGGAACCAATATGTTTATGATTGAGATGTTTTTATAATCAATACATTACGTTTTGTGTGTCCGTCTTGTTATTGATTACTGTATACCTACTTTTGCATCCCCCACTGTAGATTCGTTTTGGAATTCTTCCATTTCATTAAAAACCATTGTCTTTACTTTAAGGCGCGTAGATCCTCAATCATGGCCTTAATCTGAGTTTGAAAAGCGAATTGTCTCTTTTTAACTCGTAAATAACTTGAAGAAAGAAAAATATCGAAGCTCCGTCAATAGCACCATTTCGTTTCAAGAATGGTTGTTAAGAAAAAAAAAAAAAAGGAGATTTTCTATCCTGAATTGAAATGGTGAACAAACATCATCGCCCCGGTTTTAGAAGTAGGACCTCAACACCTGTGACCTCTAGTCCTACACTCTACCATAGCGTTATAACTCGCAGGTGCGTCATCAATATTAACTTTTTCCGGAATATCGCTAAGGTTGATCATCAGGAAACTGGTTAACGATTTTACGATTTTAGCAATTGACCTTTGACCAGCGGTTCGATTTTATTATTTTGAATGACTATATTTTATGGTTCAACTGTCAAATCGTGAATACAACTGAAAATAGGCGTTAATAATGCAAATAAAAAGATTTTAAGGGTAAAAAAATGATTTTCTCTGCTGGGCCCCAAATTTTCCTAAACGCTTATCTATGAATAATAATTAAAAAGAAAAGTAAAAGAAGGAAGAAAAGGGGGAAAAGAGATGGAAAAGGTTTTTTTTTTAGAGTTTGTCTATATTTCTGAGATGAGGTATTATGTACAGTATTTACATTAGTCGGACTATTGTCCTCATCTTTGTCGCCATATTTGTCACAACGTTTCGGCCGTTGTACGCTCCGGCCTTCTTCAGGTGGTTGGAATTTCGAACTGAACCCTTTATTTCGATCGCTGGGGTAGACTGTTCTAATTCCACGCCATGTCCTGATGGACACATGGCACAGTGGATAAAGGCGTTGGTTAGATCCAGTGACAGACCCAAAGAAGGTGAGTTCAATTCCTGTTAAGGCAGTGGAGAACTTTCAGAGGGAAAATTAGCAGGAGATAACTGATGCAACATCAAACATGGCACGTGGAATTAGAAACAGTCTACCCCAGCGATCGAAATAAAGGTTCAGTTCGAAATTCCAACCACCTGAAGAAGGCCGGAGCGTACAACGGCCGAAACGTTGTGACAAATATGGCGACAAAGATGAGGACAATAGTCCGACTAATGTAAATACTGTTTTTTTTTTTAGTTTAGCTTTTCTGAAAATTATCAGGAGGAGGAGAATAAAGGATGAATAACAATAAAAACTTAATGAGCGTAAAAAGTCATGTGAAATGTTTCCAATGAACTTATCCAGAAAGAAAAAAAAAAAAAGAATTGGAATTTCGAACTGAACACTTTATTTCGTTCACGGGATTAGATTGTTCTAATTCCAATCAGCTGAAGAAGGCCGGAGCGAACAACGGCCGAAACGTTTTGAATATGGCAATAAAGATGAGGGCAAGAATTCATACAATGTAAATACGGTAAATAATTACAATACCTCATCTCAGAAATAGAGACAGATAAAAAGTAGTAGTAAAAGTGAAGATAATGAAAAAAAGAAAAGAAATGAGACATTAGAGAAGATGAGAATAAGATAGAAGAGAGGGGGTGTTAAAAGAAGAAGAAGAAGAAGAAGAAGAAGAAGAAGAAGAAGAAGAAGAACGAAGGGAAGAGGAGGAGGAGGAGGAAACAGTAAAAAGAGAAGAAAAAGAACAAAAAATTCATAAAAATACAAGAGGAAGATGATAAGGATGAAAGAGGAGGAGGAGGGAGGTGTAGGAAAGGAGGGGACGGGGGTGGAGGACTGAAATGAATGAAATGTGTGAGAGGGACAAAGCGAAAGAGAAAGAAAAAGGTTTGAATAAGCACAAAGGGAACGAGAAGAATGAAAAAGAAAAAGAATATATATATATGTGTGTGTGTGTGTGTGTGTGTGTGTGTGTGTGTGTGTGTGTGTGTGTGTGTGTGTGTGTGTGTGAGTGTAAGTTGGGGCTGTGCCATTTTGTAAAGACTTCCTTGATCGACTTGGGTCTTTTTAAACTTTAAAAGATTCGGTAACGTTCAACCGAACGTAATTTCTTCCATGGACTTTATACAAGATTTTTTTTTACGCTTGCTTGAATAAATATTTTATATGAAGATAGAGAAAATCTTGGAGGTTACATGGATTTTTTTTCTGCATGAAAAAAAAAAAGACTTGCTTAGATTCAATGACTTCAGCTGCAGCAACAATTATATAAAAATGAATAAATTTGAATGTCAATTGGTAAAGACTTCAATCAATCGTTGGGTGAATGATTTTGAATCACTGAGCAGGCATCTAGATTTCGAGCTAATTAATTTCTTTAACTATTTACAAAAATATTATAGGTAGAAGTAAAACAATATTAATTCGTTTATTTATCAAATTAAGAAAAGACAGTTTTTGAAGTCTTCTGTTGTTTTTTTTTTTAAGAATTATAAAAGTTCATCTGCCATTTTCAATATTAGACAACAAATGAATGTTGTTATGACAGTAATCACAATAAATCAAAAGCGATCTTTTGAATGAATTTACTTAAAACTAAACACTCCTAGTACTATCTAACATCAAAACTAATGAAATTTTAGGCGACCCAATATAAAACAAAATTCGGATGGCATCTGATTTATTCAAAAGCTAGTGCATTAGATTCTAAACATTCAATTATAAGAAAATAATAAACTTCAACTTCGCCTATATCTTATCTTGGTTTTTAACTTGTTTAACTTTTTGTTTACTAAATATATATTTGCGTATTTAATCTGATTACATTTATTATCCTAATACGAAGATATTTTAGAAAACGAAGCTTTGTTTTAGCGTACTGTTTTAACGTTTCTCCAGAAAAAAAAATCAGGCAAATATTGGTCTTATATTAAAGAGTATATGTTTTATTACTTAAACGTTACTTTATAGCGGATCAACCATTTTTGAGTAGAGGCTCCAGCATTTTTCTTTAATTTCTCGAATGTTTCTCGGCCGGAAGAAGAAATAAAATAGTGTTTAAGAAACAAACGGAGCGTCGACTCAGATATGTGTGTATCGATTAAAAATAATGTTTAAGTGATAATAAAAAAAAGATCGTAAATGCACAAATAATTTCAAAGGATTTTGTGCATATAAATAAAAATATATATAAATTGGTGAATGATATATCAACATTTTACAAAAGATATTTTAATGTAAAAATAGAATAAAATCATTTTTACAAAGTCCGTCTAAGAGTTTTCCTGAAAAGCACAGACGATGAAGAAACGATTTGTACAAATAGAATAAAGTAGAATTTATAGAAATACACCGATGTATCTGTCTATATTTCTGAGATGAGGTATTATGTACACTATTTACATTATTCGGACTATTGTCCTCATCTTTGTCGCCATATTTATTACAACGTTTCGGCCTTTCATTATCTGTCTATATTTCTGAGATGAGGTATTATGTACACTATTTACATTATTCGACTATTGTCCTCATCTTTGTCGCCATATTTATTACAACGTTTCGGCCTTTCATTATCTGTCTATATTTCTGAGATGAGGTATTATGTACACTATTTACATTATTCGGACTATTGTCCTCATCTTTGTCGACATATTTATTACAACGTTTCGGCCTTTCAGTATCTGTCTATATTTCTGAGATGAGTTATTATGTACACTATTTACATTATTCGGACTATTGTCCTCATCTTTGTCGCCATATTTATTACAACGTTTCGGCCTTTCAGTATCTGTCTATATTTCTGAGATGAGGTATTATGTACACTATTTACATTATTCGGACTATTGTCCTCATCTTTGTCGACATATTTATTACAACGTTTCGGCCTTTCAGTATCTGTCCATATTTCTGAGATGAGGTATTATGTACACTATTTACATTATTCGGACTATTGTCCTCATCTTTGTCGCCATATTTATTACAACGTTTCGGCCTTTCAGTATCTGTCTATATTTCTGAGATGAGGTATTATGTACACTATTTACATTATTCGGACTATTGTCCTCATCTTTGTCGCCATACTTATTAAAACGTTTCAGTCGTTGTACGCTCGGCCTTCTTCAGGTGGTTGGAATGTCGACCGCCTCTGAACCCCTCTATTTCGCTCATTGTGGTAGACTGTTCTAGTTCCTCGTTCCACGTGTCTAATGTATGTCAGTTATCAGTTATCTCCTGCTAATTCCCTCTCCAAGTTCTCCACTGCCTTAACCGGGTATCCTGTCGCTGGATCTAACTAACGCCTTTATCCACTGTGCCATGTGTCCTCAATACCCGGTTAAGGCAGTGGAGAACTTGGAGAGGGAAATTAACAGGAGATAATTGACAATTGACATCCATTAAAACATGACATCGTCAAAGATGAGGGCAATAGTCCGAATAATGTAAATAGTGTACACCGATCTATATTTCAAATGAATAATCATTTCTAGAAAAGAAATTGATTATATGTAAGGGACCTTATAAACCTGAGTATACGTAAGAGACATTATATACCAAATTATATTTAAGAGACATTATATACCTGATTATACGTAAGAGACCTTATATACCTGATTATATGTAAGAGATCTTATATACATTATTATACGTAAGAAACCTTATATACCTTATTATAAGTAAGAGACCTTATATACCTGATTATATGTAAGAGACCTTTTATACCTGATTATATGTAAGAGATCTTATATACCTTATACGTAAGAAACCTTATATCCCTGATTATACGTAAGAGACCTTATGTACCTCATTATATGTAAGAGACCTTATATACCTGATTATACGTAAGAGACCTTATATACCTGATTATATGTAAGAGATCTTATATACCTGATTATACATAAGGGCCATTATATACCTGATTATACGTAAGAGACCTTATATACTTGATTATACGTAAGAGACTTTACCAAAATGACTTGGGATTTCTGTAGACAAATTGCAAGATGAGCAATCTTATAGAAAAAAAACGAAAAAGAAATAGAAAAAAAAAAGAGGTAAGAAAAAGACGAAGGAATACAGGGAAGGAAAGTGGAATGTGTAGAGGAGGATGAAGATGCTAAGAAGAAGAAGAAGAAGAAGAAGAAGAAGAAGAAGAAGAAGAAGAAAGAAAGAAAGAAAGAAAAATGTAAGAGAATATGAAGAAGGGTTAGAGGAAGAAGAAAAAAGGAACAGAAGAAAAAAAAAAAAGAGAAGCAGAAGGAAATGATAAAGGAGACGAAAAGAAATAAAAGCCAAGACAATAATGTAGCAGCCCAAGGGTGGGGTTAGGGGGGCGTTGGCTTTCAAATCAAAATAGCCTAACAGATTTTCAAGGACTTTTTCAAATAAAAAAGGTCGTCAACCTCGACAGAGAAACTCTAAATGTCAGCCATGTTTATATTTGTACCGATCTTAGGCCCAGCGATTTCTCCACAGGTGTGCGGCTTTTATTGACTTCTAAAAGGAACACGACTTGTTCCAGTCCGGACATGTCCCCATGGGGTCATATTAGCACAGGCATTTTGACATTTGATGTCTGTTGCGTGCAGTGGGGAGGGCATATATCAAACTCAGAATCATATGTTGAACGCCATTTATTACTTTTAACGTACCTTATCCAGTCATCTCGTAATCCACCATCAGCCAAATGTTTGTAGTGTGAGTTTCAAAGGTTTAAAGGTTGACATGGTTGCGAGTCGCCCCACTGTCTTGTGTAAGAGGCTTTGATGTCCGAGTTAAAGAAGTTTTGTGTCGCTGCCAAATCAGAAATGAAATACTTTGTGTGCTTCATCGAATGTTGACCATCACATATATTATTATATAGATAGATAGATAGATAGATAGATAGATAGATAGATAGATAGATATGAACAGACTGAGATAGAAACAGACTGAGATAGATAGATAGATAGATAGATAGATAGATAGATAGATAGATAGATAGATAGATATGAACAGACTGAGATAGAAACAGACTGAGATAGATAGATAGATATGAATAGACTGAGATAGAAACAGACTGAGATAGAAACAGACTGAGATAGATAGATAGATAGATAGATAGATAGATAGATAGATAGATAGATGTGAACAGATTAAGATAGACAGATGTTTTCCTTTTTCTTTTTATAACTGGGGTAGAAGATCATGGCTCGTTACAGCTTCCTTTTCTTTATTATCTGTGAAGTGCCATAACTACGTGAGAAGGTTTTTTGTTAATCGATTTATGTTTATGGCTTCTGAACATTTTGCAGGTCATTTAAAGCCAGATAATATATTTTATATAGATTGTAATATATTTTGGGCTGGAAGATAAGAATTGTTTACTCATACAAGTCTTACTAATTAATCCATAGATGTAGGGTGAGAAGATGGGGGATTCTCCAAGCGTATTTGTGCGTAAGTGAATATAAAGAATCCGACTGGAATTAGAACTTGACTCTCCGATTTCTAATTGCCAGCCGTTATTCATTACACCACCCACACAACCAAGCTTACAGCATCTGGTATTCCCAAGCGATCACCCATAAAGGTACTGACCGGGCTCAATGTTGCTTAACTTCGGTGATCTTACGAAAACTAGTGTTTAAACGTGATATGGCTGAGAGCTTCCCACTCCACTGGGAAAGATAGTGGAAAAGTTTCCTGCTCCCTTCTCTCTGTTCTTGAATTCGCACTTGTCCTTTTAGACTAACTCTTACTCTGGGCTAGAGGGTTCAGTCTAACCCGCTATTTAACCCATAGTTGGTGGGTAAGAGTATATAGATTCGGGCTTTCCCTAAGTGAACTTCTGCGAAAGTAAACGCAAATTGAACTCGACACGTCGATTGCACTTTCCTTTGCCGAAAATAATTAAGTTATGGCCAAATTCTATGGTTATTTAAATATATTTCTTTGTAATTTTAAAGGCCATTTCAAATTAAGAAAATGTTTCAATATACTCAAAGAATCTTCATTTCATTTCTGGGGAAGAGAACACTAAGAATATGGAAGTGTTCCGGGGAAGAAAGCAAAAGGAATTAATATTCGGAGAGATGGTCGCATATAAAATGTAAAACGCCTAAAATTTCAGAATTCTAAAGGAAATTGATCAAAATCTTAACGAATAAAACAAATAAGAAATCATTTTCATTTATAAATGAAACAAAAATTTAATAAAAGTATTTTTATTTATTTATTTACCTCCTTCTGTATTTTTGCATCCATTTCCCTGTTCTTTCTTTCTTTCTTTCTTGCACTCCTCTAGTCTTTCTTTTTTCTTTCTTTCTTTCTTTCTTTCTTTCTTTCTTTCTTTCTTTCTTGTACTCTTCCATTCTCTTTTTCCTTCTTTTTCGTTCCTTCCTTCTTTCTGTCTTACCTCTTCTATTTTCTTTCTTTCTTTCTTTCTTGCACCGTTCTCGTCTTTCTTTCTTTCTTTCTTTCTTTCTTTCTTTCTTTCTTTCTTTCTTTCTTTCCTTCTGCCTTGTACTCTTCTATTCTTACTTTCCTTCTTTTTCGTTCCTTCTTTCTTTTTTCCTTTTTTCTTTCTTTACTTCTTTCTTTCTTTCTCGTACTATTCTATTCTTTCTTTCTTTCTTTCTTTCTTTTTTGCACCGTTCTCGTGTTTCTTTTTCTTTCTTTCTTTCTTTCTTTCTTTCTTTCTTTCTTTCTTTCTTTCTTCCTTGTACTCTTCTATTCTTTCTTCCCTTCTTTTTCGTTCCTTCTTTCTTTTTTCCTTTTTTCTTTCTTTACTTCTTTCTTTCTTTCTTTCTCGCACTCTTCTATTCTTTCTTTTCTTCTTTCTTTCCTTCTTTTTTTCTTTCTTTCTTTCTTTCTTTCTTTCTTTCTTTCTTTCTGTCTTGCCCTCTTCTATTGTTTGTTTGTTTGTTTGTTTGTTTCTTTCTTTCTTTCTTTCTTTCTTTCTTTCTTTCTTCTATTCTTTCTCTCTTTCTTGCACTCTTCTTTCTATCTTTTTTCTTTGTCTTGCACTCTCTTATTCTTTCTGTCACACTTCTATTCTTTCATTCTCTCTTTTTTCTATTCTTTCTTTCACTTTTCTCTTTTTTCTTTCTTTCTTTTTTCTTACAATCTCCGTTCACTTATTGATTACAGAAAGAAGCGGAAACGAAACGTGCCCTCAGTGTAAACAAATTCCGCCATGAAATCTTCCCATGCAAGGCGCCATCTGCCCGCGTTTTGTTTATCATCCAAACGCCTTGTTCTGTTCGTTGCTCGTCACTTTATGATTGCAAAGATAACAATCGCGAAGCTTTCCACTAAAATGGCTACGCGTCACTTTATGACAAAACTTCAAGAAATTCCGAACCAAAAGCGTCATCCTCTTCGAGGTAAAAACATTTTTTTCCTCGCCAGGTAAATCGTACTACTGCGTATATCGTTTTATAGGACAGGACAGGTAGACATATTTCATTTACTGGCACCGTTCTTTCAGGTGGAATCAGTACCTATTTATTGGACTGGACTGATTTAGTTACAAGGCTTCCTTTGTGGAGCACTGATTAGGAACCAGTTTATTAGTACTTTTTAGACGAAACCTATGCTGTGTATTTAGAGATTTTAAATAAAAATGCAAAGGAGAATTTGCAATATTATTGGTCTTGACCTGTCATACGACCTTCAGTCACTTTCTCACCGCCGTAATGTAACTTATTTGTATCTTTTTTATAAATACTTTCATGGTATTGTTCTGATGAACTTCCCACTATGGTAACTAAGACTTGACGAATTTAAGCTTTGTATTAGATTGGCGGTAAGTTTTTCATCATTTTACAGCTGAAGTGGCTAGATGTAACCGTAAGTTCTATGCTAACAGTTTCTTCTCTCGCACTTCTTGCTTGTGAAACTCTCTTCCGGCTTTTTGTATCCCACTCAATTTTGATCTCAAAAATTTAAATGCAATATCAATCGTTATTTGTCTTCTTAATTCCTATTCTTTTAATGTTCTCTCTCCTTAGTGTATTTTTCTCATATTCTCTCACACTCAGTAACCCCTTGCATCTTAGTGGCTTTATTATCTTTTTTGAAGTGACTTGATTAAACAAAATTATCAAATGTTTGCTTTCTATATATTACTTCAAATTAATCTTCAGGAATATTTTTTTTTTTTTAGAGAAAACCAATTCTAATTTATATTGTTTTAGTGGGCCTCATTAAAAACTCTTTAAACTGTTTCTGTCTATTTTTAAGGAAGAATCTACTTTTATCGAAGTACCATCAATGAGATGTAACGTTTATTTTATATAGCAAAGGGTCTTATTAAAACTGTTTTAACTGATTCTATTCAATACTTATTTATTAGGTTGACTAGAAAGTCCCGATTCACTTAGAAAGCGGAAAGAAAGCAACAAAATTTTATCGAACAACACCAAGATTTATTCTTCAAAATAAATCTTCTGACAGTTAACCTAATGTTACTGTTACTCCATAAAATTTAGTTGTTTTCATTCCGTTAAGTGAGTTAGGGACTTTCTGGCCAAACTACTAATTTTTAAGATGACGTGTATTTTTATTCCTTTCTTTTTAACAAAGTATCATCAATGAAGAATAAATTTAATTCTATTAGGTTGGGTCGTAAGTAATTTCTGTTTTGCGGAACCAATTCTAATGACGAATATATTATTCTACTCATAAATGGCAGTTAAGAATAAATTTGGACTAAAATAACATAGTTTAGTTTTCACATGACAGTGGCAGCATACACAGCGGATGAAAGGAAAAGGTTGTTGTTCTTTGTGGCAACGCAAGGTAAACAATTCTAGGACTAGGTTAGTTTTTTTTTCTGCATAACGCGCTATATTCACTTGACTTTACACCGACAGGTTATTTACCATTATCGATACCCGCAAAACTCTTTCACAGGGAAAACTCTCTGCTGAAAACCAGATCCAGAACCTATAAAATTTTACTCAAAAGTTATTGAATAGGAAAGCGACTCGTTGCACCTTCTTGGGTTACCATTCTCGGCTGGCATCAAGTGAAAAGTCTCTATTGAATCCATTGCTAGGTCAGCTGCTAAGAAAGTTCTTTCAGTGTGTTCTGCGAGATAATTTTTCTCTCCAGAATCTATCTTACATAACTATAAGTCTACCATTCGTCCCTGGTTAGAATATTGCTGCCACATATGGTCCAGTGTCCTTGCTATTTATTTAGAGATTCTTTATAAAATTCAAAAAATCAGCAATATTATCGGTCCTTATCTGGCGGCACGGCTTCAATCCCTTTCCCCTCCGCCATAAGGTTGCCTCTCTGTGTCTTTTCTATAAATACATTTATGGTAATTGTTCGGATGAGATTTTCACTATAGAACTTGGACTTTTTGAATTTAAGCGCAATACTCGACTGACGGCGAGGTTTTATCAATTTACAATTGAGCTGCTTAGATGTAATCGTAAATTCTATGCTAACAGTTTCTTTTCTCGTAACTCTCGCTTGTGGAACTCTCTTCCGGCTCCATGCTTTCCAGCCAACTTTAATCTACATAAATTGTCAATGTCAATCGCTATCTGCTGTCCTGATTACTCTTTCCTCTTCCCACTCATTATTAATGTTTCTGTTACTAATTCTTCTACACCCTGTAAGCCCCTAGTGTCTTAGTGGCTTTATTGCCTTGCATAGAGTGATACCGATAAAAAGATCTTTAGTGCACCATCAATCCAGAAAACCTTCAAAATTATTATAACAAGCACAGTCCATATTTGAAGAAGTCCGGTGCGCATAACGGCCGAAACGCTGTGAATATGGCAATGAAGATGAGGATCGTCGTCGTCGTCGGCATCCGTCCGTCTCGAGAGACGATAGAGTAGCGCGGTGTGCTATGAGCCTGGGCGGGATATATGGAGAACTAGGGCTGCCCGGACGTCTAGTCCCCCCCCTCTCGGCCTTGCTAGCAGAGTCCAAAGGAGAGGATAAACCAATACAGTTTGGTACCAGCGCGGCTGCAGGAGTTGCTGGAAGGTAGCACAAAGTGCCGTCCACCCACCTTAGGGGCTCCACTCCGGGTTTGAATTCAGAGTTGTCCTTCTCCTAGACCAGTTGCCATCCAAGGCTATAGAACCCAGTTGGTCCTGCTATTTACCCTTAGCTGGAGGGAGAAGAAAAGGATTCACACCTTTTTCAAGAGTATTAGCACGTAAGTGAATGTAATGGATTCCACTGGAATTCGAACTCGGCTCTTCGATTCCTCAATCCAAACCGCTATCCATGACTTCACCGTGCCTCCTATAAGATGAAGATAACTTTCCGAATAATGTAAATAATGCAAGTAATCATAATACCTCATCTCAGAGATATAGACAGATAAAACTCTTCTTGTTTGGAGCTTTGGGCCTGATAAAGAAAGGAACTCAAGAACACATCAACAAGATCCAATCAATCCAGAAAACATCCAAAATAATTATAACAAGCACAACCCATATTTGAAGAAGGCTGGAACGCATAACGGCCGAAACGTTGTGAATATGGCAATGAAGATGAGGATAAAAGTCCGAATAATGTAAGTAAGCTGAAGATGACGATTATGGTCATCATCATTGGCGTACTTTGAAGAGTCTTGTAGATCCATGTAATGAGGTTGGAAAAAATGGAAAACCGAGCAAGAATAGAAACCATCCAGATAACAAGTCGGAAGTGGAGATAGACAAGGAGGAGGAGGAGGGGAAGGAGGAGGAGGGGAAGGGGAAGGAGGGTAAGGAGGAGGGGAAGGAGGAGGAGGGAAGGAGGAGGGAAGGAGGAGGAGGGGAAGGAGGAGGGGGAGGAGGAGGAGGGGAAGGAGGAGGAGGAGTATGCTTTGTGGCGACTTGATGTCACTTGATCTCTAACAAAAGCCAACTCTTGTAAAATCTCAACGAGTACAAAATGAAATAAACTAGGAAGTAAAAACAAATTCTAAAAACTAAAAAAACAAAAAAGAAACGGGAAGAAAACGAAGGTCAAAAATCAAAATGTCGTATCTGTGCTTTTGTCTTCAGGCAATTCAGGGCCAAAAAGCCTTGAAGAATATTTGCTCCCACAGATTCCAGCCCTGAGGCAACGCATTCTTCATTACACTAACGACGTCAGCATGACAGTGGTCGCGTAGACTGAACATTTTATTTGTCCTTGATACATATGTACGCGTACGGGCAAGATTTTAATAATGGCTGGCTGTGGTATT
The DNA here is from genome assembly GCA_903632075.3 of Acanthosepion pharaonis. Lineage (NCBI taxonomy): Eukaryota > Metazoa > Mollusca > Cephalopoda > Sepiida > Sepiidae > Acanthosepion > Acanthosepion pharaonis. The sequence continues at coordinate 589,288 of CAHIKZ030000572.1, read as the reverse complement.
ATCCCTTGATTTTGTTTTCTATTTAATCCAAACCGAAAGTTCAAAACTACATAAATAAACTGGCCCACTCGTGAAAAAATAGGGAAAAATTTTCTTGGAAATTCTCATCAGTTGAGCTGGCTAGATGTAGCTGTAAATTCAATGCTAACAGTTTCTTTTCTCGCACTTTTCGCTTGTGGAACTCCCTTCCGTCCCGATGCTTTCCAGCAAATTTTAATCTGCAAAAATTTAAACGCAATGTCAATCACTGCCTATTGTCTTCCTGATTACTCTTTCCTCTTCCCGATCATTATTAATGACTAGCAGTAGAGTCCGGCGTTGTCCGGGGATGTAACAGTAAGAGATAGATCAAGTATCGACCATCATAAAGACTGAAAAATAAAATTGACAAAGATTATTGTTTAAGGTTGAGGGACACGCATGTCTTAATTGTTTGTTTTTTTTGTTTTATTTTTACGAATTGATCAAACCCAAACTCAAACAAAAACATTGTTTTCAATCGTTATGAGTCTACCGATTGAATAGAATTTTATTATAAACAATTGTCTTGTAAATGGAATTTTGAAAGCATTCTGAATGTAAAAATAAAGAAAAATCTGTGCAAGACAATAAGAAATACTACCTGCCAAAAAAGAAAAAAAAAGCGAAGTTTTGTTGAAATCGGTTGAAAAATGTAGGAAATCCGATCCCATATATAAACGAACACACACACACACACACACACACACACACACACACACACACACACACACAAACAACCAACCTGGGTTTTATAATAAGTATAACTCGATAACTCGATATTAATAAGTACAACTCGATATGAGTTGTCTCCCTTTCATTAATGCCTCTTAATCGTGTTTTCAAATTGATTTCGTGCAAAAACAATTGTTTTTCCAATTTTTGGCGCTGTCAGAACCACCACAAGGTAATTTTACGTAGTCCTGTGAAGTTTTGTTGAAATCGATTTAAAAATGTAGGAAATCCGATCCAATATATAAACGTACACACACACACACACACACACACACACACACACACACACACACACACACACACACACTGCACAATTTATAATAAGTAAGATTCTGTTCCTAATTCTTCCACATCCAGTAACCCCTTGTGTCTTAGTGGATTTATTGTCTTGGATGCGATGATACCGATTAAAAAAATAATTAAAAACGTTCTTTAAAAAGTCAGGGATCAATTTTACACTGTATCAATATTATGAAAAGAACCCCCTACTAAATAAATAAAAACATATTTTTCGATTCTGACAAATGTAGCTTGAAAAAGCGAAATTAATTTCTGACTCTCCTAGTATCCTCATCTTTATTGTATATATTCCAATATTTCAACTAGGGTACTTTTTAGCTCGCACTTACCTTCCCAAATTGAGGCTGACACTAATTACCTCAGTAAATCCAGTAACGCCCTTCCCCTTAGAATAAACACGCAAAATCTGCTGACGCCATGATGGTTGGGAAACAAAAACCCGGATATGAGCCACAGCCGGTATTCTTATGAAATATTCAAATGGCGGAAGCGCTTCAAGACATCGTTTCATCTGATTCTAAAAGTAACAGCTTTATCAAAACTAACTTAAGATATCTTAGTTACCTGCACTCAAATAGATAGATAGATAGATAGATAGATAGATACATACATACATACATACATACATACATACATACGAGACGTCAGTTGATATCGTTGCGTATTTGGTCCGTTGTTTACAGTTGGTGTTCGAGCCCTGGTAAAAGTGTTTTGTATGTTGATTTTCAAGGCTGGCACTTCTTTCCGACTACCCAATATTATATTTAAAGCATTGGTTTACTTGTAAACTGTACACTATTTGTTTGATAACTATACGTCACATACCTCATCTATCATGAGGAAAACATAGGTATGCACACGCACATATATATATGTATGTGTGAGTGTGTAAAAATTACAGATAGCGTATATCTGTAAAAGGACAACATGAATAACGACAAAAGTCAAACTTATCTGAGCCGACGCGTTTCGTCCACTGAGGGACTTTATTTGCCTTGATAAAGTCCCTCAGAGGACGAAACGCGTCATCTAAGATAAGTTTGACTTTTGTCATTATTCATATATATATATATATATATATATATATATATATATATATGGAGAGCTGTATGACAAAATGGAAAAGTTTTCATGCGACGCGTTTCGTTCTTTTCAGACTTTGTGAGACGAGGTTTACTTATATTGATGCGACTACACATGCGCACCGACGAGAGATGCTCGGAATTTTAAATTTAGAAAAAATATTTTTTGGGTATCTATAATTATTTAAAAAAAAAATATGATTCCTTCGTTACATAAGAGTTCTCATGTTTCAAAAACAAGAGCCGAAAACCTCAATATAATTATTAAAATTAAATTGAATTAAGGTATCAAGCCCTGTTTCATCCACAAGTGAAAATTTAGGAATAACCAATCTTGAAATTTACGCATCTTTATAAGCATGTTCTTTCGCAAAATTAATTACTATGGAAACGGCTGGGGCGACCAATCATAAAATAGAAAAACCCTTTATGAAGTCGTCAAAAAAACAAATTGTAGTTCAGTGCGACGCGTTTAAGTACGAAACAAGTCATTTAGGAAAAAATAAAAGGAGAAAAAAAAAATAAATAAATAAAATAAAACAAAATTCTCTAGACACTTGACATATTAGGGTGCCAAAAGCTATCTTTCACTGTGACTGACCAGACGATGTGCGCACATGCATGCCATCATTCGCTTTGAAATGGATACCCCCAACCCTACCTCGGATTGACCTCTTTCCGAAGGTGACTGATATGTAGATAAAAAAGAACCCTTAGGACCCCTTATCAAAATGGTTACCCCAGGAATCATATTTTTTAGAAAATAATTATAATTTAAGCTCTACTTCTGTATGGAGCACTTTTTTTTTAAAATAAAAAAAATACTAAAGAACTCCGGATTTCCTATCTTTCTACATATCTGCACATATATATATATATATATATATATATATATATATATATATATATATATATATATATATGTGTGTGTGTGTGTGTGTGTGTGTGTGTGTGTGTGTGTGCAAACAGATAAAATAGATACGATTGTATGTTTTGCATTCAATATTTACCTACTTCAAATATATCGCGTTTGTTTATTTTTACCTCAGTCTCAGTATCTATCTATCTATCTATCTATCATTTTCTTCATATATTTATATCTATCCTTAGTCCCGTCAAGAAACAAATAACTCCTTTCGTCCTGACAGCGGCTTTAACTGTGTTCCTATCAATTTCCCTTTATCTAGTTCACTCTTCCTTCAAAATCAAACTCTCAGTTCATCCCCCTCCCGCGTCTGTCTCTTCTCTTTCACCTCACTCACTCACTCACTCACTCACTCTCTTTATGTATCTGTCAAATCATTCACTCACTCTATCTTCGTTACTTTGTGTGGCATAGGTGCTCGCTGTTCGAATATACTTACCTTCTGGGCCCCACGTGTCACTCCTTCACCCCAGTGATTACCTCGTTAAGTGTGGACTCCTTAATGTGGTTTGTGGCCCAGGAGAAAAGGAAGCTGACATTGGATGTCGGGTGGGGATTAGTGCTTCGACAGAGCGGCAGTTGCATAAAGGGATGATTGTTCTGTTCACCAATGTACGTATTACACGTAAGTAGGTTTTTGAATGCAACCATCTCTGTTGCTAGCGACAGCCGCTAAGAAAACAGCCAACATGCTGAAGAACGCTGCTGACAGTGAAAAAACAAGGGGTCTTAATTGGGAAGATGGAGTTGCTGATAATGAAACTGCTGATGGCTGCTCTTTCTTTAAATGCCAGGTGCTTTTCTTGGTCGACGCGTCAGTAATTAATAAAAAGAGGAACAAGGAATCGAGGGAAAAGAAAAAAAAAAAAAACAGAAAGAGAAATAAAAAAAAGAAAAAATGGTGGAAATATTTTTTAAAAATATTGAAAATAATTAAAAAATAAGAAAAAAAATGAAGATTGAAGAAAAAATTTAAAAAAAAGGAATATATGAAAAGCAAAAAAATGAAATAAAATAATAATTAACAAACAAATCTGGTATAAGGTTCGGTTGATGAGTTTCGTTTGTTCTATATACTTGATGAGAGCGTGTTCTCCTTGAGAGAAAGAGACAGACAAGAAAAAAAAAATGAAAAGAATATATAAATTTATTATTTATATTTTAATATTAATTTTATTAGTGCCGACGAAATTTTGTTGCATGAATACGAGTTACGCCCTGAAGTGGA
>CAHIKZ030000572.1:575000-582500 GCA_903632075.3 Acanthosepion pharaonis | reverse complement strand
TTTTTGGATCGTCAGATGATCGCAAAAGCGTGAAACCCAGGGTCACAAACTCACATCAATCCAACGAAATATGTTAGCTCTACCTCTGATATTGAGCGCTTTCTAAGAAGTACCGCGCATATAATTTATAAATAATTATATATATATATATATATATATATATATATATTTTATATTTATATACACACAGTTTTCACACACACACACACACACACACACACACACACACACACACACACACACACACACACACACACACACATATATATATATATATATATGTATAGAAAGAGAGAGTTATATTTTCCGATTTCTTTTTGAATTTGTAGGTCTGAATAATTGGATCGTGATTTCGATTCCAATGTAATAAATTATAACCATGGAATATTAGTGTTTGAGCCTATTTTATATATATATATATATATATATATATATATATATATTAAAAAATATAAACATATTATACCTATTTATTTCTATAATTATCCTTTGTAATTCTCTAATCGTATTGATGTTAAGTTGAAATTCATTAAGCATAGCGCCGTATTTTTTGTTAACCCAAGTACTTACGATCTCCTCCGGGAGCATCGTCAGGGGTGAATTGCGAAGACAAACTTAATGCTAATTGATTGATTCATTGTGATGATGATCTTTGCAAACAAAATGATGTTAAATGTTAGTCAACACAAAAGCATTTTAAAACTTTGTTACAATACTCGTGATAAATTTTGTTCACTGTCGGTTGGTTGTTTTTGATATAGAAGGCCTCGAGAATTTGAATTTATTTTTGTTTTAATGACTATCACAATGATTGCAATTACATTAATTTTGTCTTCGCAATTTATCTAGAGGAGATCGAAAGTACTTAGGTTAACAAAAAATACGACGCCTTCTTTTGATAAATTTCAAATTAACATCAAGAAGACAATTAGAAAACTAGAAAGGATTATCATATATATATATATATATATATATATATATATATATATATATATATATATATATATATTACCCACAATGCGTCACTGACTCATGTGTATAAATAGTCGAGAAAAAATCCAGCACTCACGGCCTGACGATTGCGTCTAGTATGAAACAGCCTGTCGCCTCTGTGTTGACTTCAATGTTCACTTTTATATTTATATTTACATATGCTCTATCTCTGATATTGAGCACTTTATCCCGTAAATATAGCACAAAAAAACTATTTTTCTTCATATATATATATATATATATATATATATATATATATATATATATATATATATATAATTATTTTTTCGAAAATTATAACATAAATATGTTATAAAATCACTACAAAAAATAGCCATTTTGTTTCAACACCTATTTGCTCTATTCTGTATTGAGCACTCTTTTAAGAATAGTAATTGTTGGTTATTGGAATTTATTCCGTATACACCAATCCTATACTTGTATATATATATATATATATATATATATATATATATATGTGTGTGTGTGTGTGTGTGTGTGTGTGTGTGTGTGTGTGAGACTTATTTGTTGAAACATTAACGACGACCAAAAGTTACTCAGGGAGAGAAGCGTCTTCTGGATGTGACTCTTAAATATGGGACATTAATTCAGTTCGTTTTATTACCATTTCAACATTCGGGAAATGTTTACCTGCCTACCTCACCAGTGGGGTTGGCGGGAACAATCTGAATTGACATGTTATTTCCTATGTGGGTAAAGATCTGATGAAGATTTTGTTATATGTGAGAAATATAGCATTTTAAACGAGATAGTTGAGTAATCAGAATAATCGAAAGATATTGAAGTAAATAGTAACTCACACTCTTTGGGTCCTGTTACTGGATCTAACTAACGCCTTTATCCACTGTGCCATGTGCGTGTTCAATAGCCGGTTAAGGCAGTGGAGAACTTGGGGAATTAACAGGAGATAACTGATAAATGACATCCATTAAACATGGCACGTGGGACTAGAACAGTCTACCCCAGTGAGCGAAATAAAGGGTTTATTTCGACATTCCGATCACCTGAAGAAGCCCAGAGCATACAACGGCCGAAACGTTGTAATAAATATGGCGACAAAGATGAGGACAATAGTCCGAATGATGTAAATAGTGTACAGTAAATGATCTTTGGAATATAATCGCCAGATGTTTGGGCAAAGTGGAATCATAGAAGTGAACCTCAATCATGCATCAATAATGTTTATGCATTGTAATAAATTGGAAGATAAAAAATAAAGAATATAAAAACAATGACAACATCAAAGAGAACTTCCTTGACATTCTCTCGTCTCCCCCCTTCCCAAAACAACGACGCCACTAGCAAATCTTAGCAACAAATGATTTATGTTAGGAATCGTCAGTGTATAATTTGGAAATTTCTAAGGCATATAATGAGGAAAGCGGGCTTGGAAAATTTGATACTCACGGGACAGATTGAAGGCAACGAATAAGGTACATAGCTTGTGTACATGGAAGCCAGAACAGGGTTTAGAAGAGAAAACAAGAAGGCAACATTTATTAAAAGCTACAAAGGACAGGAAATTGTACCACGACCGCCAACATCCTGAATGGACACGGTACATAGAAGAAGAAGAAGAAGAAGAAGAAGAAGAAGAAGAAGAAGAAATACTCTCTGTTGATTAACAATACAATATTTGCCCATATTTGGTGAGATGTACACTTTACCCAATTCTCACCAGACGTTAAATTGAAATAAAGTTTTACTCATATTAAATAGAAATTTTCATTTGTTGATTCATCATTATTAGTTTTTACTTTTCTTTTGTTGGTACCCACTTTCTAATTTTTCCTTTTCCTATGCACATTTTTGACTTGAAGATTATTTCGTTATTTTGAAACCTTTATTCCTCTGCCATAATTGCATTCTTTTCTGGGATTATATTCACAACAGCCGATCTTTTCTTTCTGGTCTACACTGGATGAACTTGAGATGGTGCTTCGGATAAAAGAGATAAAATCCTTCAGTTAATGAATGCTTCGTAGTGGAATGTACACTGCTTTAATCAAACATTGCCTTAAAAATAAAATAATAATTCTAATGTCTATTTGACCCAAGATCTTGAACTGCCAAAACAAAAAAAGAAAAAAAACGATCGGCAACGATTATGATACAATATTGCAATCCCTACCAGATCGTTGCAAAAAATTATAACTGTGTTGCAACTGTTTGCTGTTTTGTACACTTTCAGGTCATTAAAAGATGCATGGATAAATTGAGATGATGTTTCATGAAATCTGCAAACAATTCTTAACTGGTACATCTGTTTTCCCCCAATGACTGAAGAGTTTCAATATAAAACCATTAAAAACACTGAAGATCAAAATACTTATTTCTTTTTGTGATAAAACAAAGTATACTTTAAATCGGGGCCTCGAAAATTTACGAATTCTCGTGTCCATTGAAAGATTGAATTTCCGATACCGATCATCAAAACAACATTAAATATTTACGCGAATCGCACAAACACCACACTTTCTCATAGGTTAACTTGTCACTTATCAAAACTTAGTAAAATTTATGCATATATCGATCATCACATTATAAACAACCAAAACGCAATGACTAACATAAGACAAATATTAGTAGATCTCAAGCACTATAAAGTTTTTTTTTTTGTTTAGGTTCCATTAATTCTTAATAAAGGATTTTGTTTAAATCCAACCAAACTCTTAATAGAATAATAGTTTCGCTAGTAGATGAAAAGGTGTATTTGATCTCAATTTCGTCACAATTTTCGTCGTCTTCGATTTCCAAAAAACAAACAAAAAACAAAATTTTATTAATATCAGAGAACATCTTAATAAAATGTTTCTTTCAGCAGACAACAGATTGCAACTGAAAGAAAAATGAAAAGCTGTACAAATCGAAAAAACATGGCGGAGGAAGATAACGTTTGCATCCATCGTTATTGATGGGTGCTGGAAAAGTCTCTTCAAAACTTTAGAATATTTAAAATTGAAGAGAGATTGAAAGAATCCTGAGAAAAGGAATTGCAAAACTACTTCGAATAGTAAGTTGAGCATTGGATATTTAAAGAATTTGCTGGTACTTGATCTCCAAAAGAGAACCAAGAGACACCTGATGTGAAAATTCAAATTCGAAAGAGACTTGCTGTCACTTAACACTGTAGTAGTGTTAATAATAAATGAAGAGATAATAATAATAATAATAATAATAATGGAATTCCTGATAGCCTATGCTCATTGAAGGGGTTCCTGGTCGTCCGTGCCTTAAAGAAACACAAAAAAAAGTGTACTCACAAGTACAGCTCACTCATTTCGAAGAGCTTTATCTATGTAAAATGTGTGTAGCCTTAGGTTTTTTTACAAAACTGCTCAGTGGAAAATGTCATGAAGTTATTTCTGGCCTTAGGTCTCTGGTTGGGATCCGGAAGGAAATGAGTGTACAACAAAAATCAAAGGAAATAATAATAATAATAATAATAATAATAATAATAATAATAATAAGAAGAAGAAGAAGAAGAAGAAGAAGAATGTCACCAAGTGGGCTGACGCATTGTGCTTCTCTATGCATGAGCGTGAGTAGTGGCAAAGCTTCATAGCCGCGTGTCGAGTGGGTTGTTTTGTTTTTAGTTTGAAGAATAAGTCAGTCAAAGCAACTTGTAACTCACATTTCGATACTTGGGAATATCGTTAATCAGATGCTGTCTCGGCGGACGAAGAGTTACTCGACCTGAATTTATTTCCATTTGGTCACCTCCTGCAAAATTAAGCGATGCTACTTTTATCAAACCTTTCACCATATCGCGCACACCTTTGGCTGCGATGCGTGTGCCTGCTATATCCCTTTGCCATGATGGGTAGATTGTCTTTTGTAGCTATGTACCCCAACATTGGTTTGTTAGCTGGCTGATCTCTACCTGAAGAAGAAGAAGAAGAAGAAGAAGAAGAAGAAGAAGAAGAAGAAGAAGAAGAAAGAGGAGGAGGAGGAAGAGGAAGGAGAGGTGTGGAAGTTAGTTGAAGAAAATGAAAATGAAAAGTGAAATGAAGGGGGGGGGAGAAAAAAAGGGAAAAAAATAAAACCGAAGAATTTAATAATGAATCAAGAAAAACGAAAGAAGAAAACAAAAATTAAAATGCAAACAAATAAAATAATAAAATACTAATAATAAACTAAAAATAAATTCAAACACAAAGATGAAAAGAAGGAGGAAAAGAAAAAGAAAAAATAATGAAAAATTGAAAAGGGAAGAAGAAAATGAAAAAGAAAAACACATAAGAAAGTGAAAAAAATGTAAAATAAAAAGAAAGCAAACAAAATTAAAAAGGAAAAGGCAAAATAAAACGGAATAAGGAAAAAAAAAAGAAAGTGAAAATATAAAAGAAAAGAAAGGAAACAAAATTAAAAAGAAAAAAGTGAAAAATTAAAAACAAAAAGGAAAAGGAAAAAATGTAAAAGAAAGAAAGTAAATAAAATAAAAAAAGAAAATGAAAAAATTAAAAGAAAAAAGAAAAGAAAAAAATGAAATGAAAAAGAAAAAAAAAAGCACCCGGACGTAAATCTTTTCAAAGCTAGTCCTTTGGATGTTTACGTAAAGTAGAAATAATGTGCCCACCGAAGTACGCCTTTTGAATATGAGTTAAAATCTGAAACATGAAAAGAGCGCGTAAATACATGATCTGATATCCTTTTCAAAATATACAAATGTCGTGACAAAACAGCGTGAAAGAATTAAGAAGACTATAAAGCGTCGAATTTATAATTCCATTTTCTAAAAGAGAAATCTTTTTAGAATTGCTGATGGCACACTACCTAATGTTGCGGGAGGACCGCCGACTCATTCAACAGCGATGATGATAATGATGATATTAAAGAACATACTGATTTGGCTGAGAATGTCGATTACGATAATTGTTATTCTTTTGATGATGTCAGGGATCTGCTGATGGCGTTAAGCCGGGGAGAAAAAAGGTTTGGTTCCTGATATCATTAGCCGCAAAAGGTTTTGTTTATTTATAGTTTTTACTTCCCACTGAAAAGAAACTTAGCGACTTATAAGGCAAAAAGACAGGCGTTACGGACTGTGTATGTTTTCAAAACAAGACGCACGTGTTTGTCTTTTGGAATAAACACATACAGCTGGACACACAGGCAGGCTCACGGAAATGATGATAGTACATTTTTCAATTAAGGTACATGGAAATAGATAGAAATTTCTTTTCTTTTTCTTCGGAGGAAATATTTACCCAGTTTACTTTCGTCTGACACGCGGTTATAGATACACTTGATGAGAGTCGAACTCACTACATGTCTGTAGTCAGTGAGAAGGGCAAGCGAACTGTTGTTCTTTTTATAGTAAGCGCTCTATATATTTTCTGAAACCATAACATAGTCTGGCACAAGGCCATGTTAATGGAAAAGTGAACGATTAAAATTGTTATATGGACAACGGGATGAACTTTGCTGACCAATGTACCTTCGATATTTCGGCAAAAATATCAATTTTGGCACAAGGCTATATTTAGGGAGCCCTCGGTAAATCATTACAAGTAATTTGCACTATAGCGACTGCATATTGTATAATTTGAATATGTCTGTCTCCGTTTATCTTTAATTTAAAATTACTGACATCTAAGTGTTTTCTTTTGTGAGAACAAGAGATTTCTTTTGGGGATTTAGATTAATTATATTTTGGTATTGTTTTGAATAAAATACCAGTACGAGCGTTTATTCTGAGCCTTCGCTTGCTGAGCGCGATTGGAAGACGAGTGAACGTCTTTCTATATAAAAAAAAAACAATAAAAAAAAAAACTATCAACATTATTCCCATTGTTAAATAAGGTCATGTTGATTGTGGGAGAGAGATGTTAAATACACAGAGCCTCTCATATAGCGAAACGTTTCCGGTCATATATAATTTTAGTGTTTTCGAAAAAAAATTTTCTTAACGGTTGTTGTAAATCACATTGCCAGAACACATAAAACAAACATTAGTCAAGTGCAATTTTCCTAACTACATCATTATAAGCAAGATGAATTCGCTATACGAAGAATCATTAAACACCATATCTCCAGCGTAATACCCGAAAAACTAGTAAAATTTATAATATATTACAAAAAATGGAAGACCGCAAACATTGATGTCACTAATCAAAATCACGCCATCAAATCTAAACTAGCGATGACCAATATAGTGTATCGATTTCACTGTCACAAATCAATTAACTGTGTCGGACATACTACCACCTCCTTGAGTAGACGCCTCACGTGTCACTTATCAGTTCAAAGTGCAATCAAAAAACATCTGTCTACCCACAATTTATAAGAACTCTTAAGAAAAATTCTGGTTGAAAACACTAAAATTCTATATAAATCACACTACCAGAAACATGTCGCTATTAAAGAGGCCCCGTATATTAAACATCACTCTCCTACTATCAAATTCACCTTATTTAACAGTGGGAATGGAGTGTTGAAAGTTTTTTAAAAAACTTAAAAAGATGCTCATACTAATTCCAGCCG
>CAHIKZ030000572.1:547500-572500 GCA_903632075.3 Acanthosepion pharaonis | reverse complement strand
CTTAAATCTTTTATAATAGATAATTAATTTGATTTTTTTATTCGGGTCAATTGGGGTAGTGTATTACTTTATAATATGTCTTAGTGAAGATTTCTTTATAGTTAATGGGCATTTGGTCTTTCTAATAAATGTTTATGTAATTTTTGACTGTGTGTTAACCTTATCCTCAAAAATAACAACACACCAGTTAAGTCAAAATTACAAAGAACGAACATTGTCTATGAGTTCAAATGCCCCTTAAGGAACTGTGTTCCTGATCAAACCGGACTCATAAATAATTATATCGGTTACACAACTACATGCTTATCTGGACGCCTTAGATTACACCTATCTGATCACAGCTTCATTAGAACCCATTTAAACACACACACAAATTTACCAGACTCCATTAGAAACATACTAGTAGAAAACACAAATATAATAACTTTATCCAGTTGTAAAAATAGATTAAAAATAATGGAAGCTTTAATAATAAAAAAGAAAAAGCCAACTCTTAACAATATTAACTACGAACAAGGCCACAATGTGCTAACCGTATTCGGAAATTAAAAACATCTCTACAACACGCTAAAACATACACACACTCAATTAAGCTGAGAAATTGACTTATCCTTGATAATGGCTAAAGGTATAGCCGAAAGCGCTCAGAACTATACAACATTTGGACAGGTTTTACACATTCTTTGTCCAGCAAAAGAAAGCTCTTGTTCGAACAAAAGAAAAATTAAATAAAAAAGCTTAACCGTAGTACCTTTTCTGTCATTTTTAATATATATATATATATATATATATATATATATATATATATATATATATATATATACAAATAAGAAAAAGAACAGATGAAGTAAAATTCCACTGTTCGTAGCATTTATTTTAAAAAAAGGTGCTCAATAAAAAAAAAGAGCAATATATTATCATTATTTTTATTATAAAAGATTATAATAAAAATATGTTGAAATCGCTACACCAAAGCTTTTATGTTTGAATACTCTGATTGTAACTTTCGGAAAAGAGGTAAAACTTTGTTTTTAAATCTCCTTAAAAATCATTTAATCATCAGTACTTACCATCGCCTGAAGAAGTACAATCATAGTACTGAAACATGTTTTTATTATAAACTTTATAATAAAAATAATAATAATATATATATATATATATATATATATATATATATATATATATATATATATATATAAAAACAAATAAATGTTCACCCAAAAACAGTTGACTAGGAGAGAGACAATTTTGAATTCAGAATTGCGGAGGAGGTAACAGGAAACCACTCAACTCATTTTCCCAAGAAGTTGTTATGGCAATTCACAGGTAATAAAGAAACGAAATCAGTGGAGAGCCATGAACATAAAATAAAAAAAAATAGTTTTCTTTTGATTGTCCGGCATTTAACGCTTTTTATTTTAATCGTTATCGAAATAATACGAGACGAGATTATTGCCCAGGAGTTTGAGGAAGAAAAAGAAGGTGAAGAAAGAATATTTGAGAGAAAGGAAGGCAAATAAAAGAAGAAGAGGGCAGAGCAAAATAACAGAAGAAGAAGAAGAAGAAGAAGAAGAAGAAGAAGAAGATGCAGAAGAAAAAAAAGAAGGAAGAAGAAGAAGAAGAAGAAGAAGAAAGAAGAAGAAGAAGAAGAAGAAGAAGAAGAAGAAGCGCAGCAGCAGCAGCAGAAGAAGATGCAGAAGAAAAAAAAGAAGGAAGAAGAAGAAGAAGTAGAAGAAGAAGAAGCAGCAGAAGAAGAAAGAAGAAGAAGAAGAAGAAGAAGAAGAAGAAGATGCAGAAGAAAAAAAAGAAGGAAGAAGAAGAAGAAGTAGAAGAAGAAGAAGCAGCAGAAGAAGAAAGAAGAAGAAGAAGAAGAAGAAGAAGAAGCAGAAGAAGAAGAAGAAGAAGAAGAAGAAGAAGAAGAAGATGCAGAAGAAAAAAAGGAAGAAGAAGAAGAAGTAGAAGAAGAAGAAGAGAAGAAGAAAGAAGAAGAAGAAGAAGAAGAAGAAGAAGAAGAAGAAGAAGAAGAAGAAGAAGAAGAAGAAGAAGCAGAAGAAGAAGACAAAGAAGAAGAAGAATCTTTTCGTCGTTTTCATCACTTTTGTTAGAATTGTTCATTCGACCAGAACGCAGGGTGTGTCGGTCCACTCTTCTTCTGAAGTGTTTGCTTAAGTGACGATTTAATCCGCTGGGTAGGCGTCGCCATTTCTGGAACATGCAATTACGTAAGCAAACCTTTCATGATTACAGCAGTTAGTGGAGGGATGTTTTTAGCAATTGGCAAAACGTAAAGATTATACAGGCTTCCATTTTATAACAATTCGATGGCGTGAACTAGAGAAGATTAAGCACAAGAATATAGGGATGTTGTTATTTAAAATGAATCGGGAACGAAAGATTCGGGTTACGCGAAAGCAGATGAAGAGGAGAGAAAAAGAAAAATGGACGCTGAAATCACATCACCCTGGCGGAGCGTTTCCTATCTTTTGTACGGCGGGCATTTTTAAGCTGTCTGTTATAAATAGACAAACGAGAAAGAAAAAGAAAGATTGGAAGTTTCCAGAAGAACGGAAAAGAGGTAAGAGTGAATGGAATTAACGGAAAGAAAGAAAGAAAGAAAGAAAGAATGAATGAAGCACAAAAAAGAAAGAATACAAAAACGGAAGGAGTGAGAATAGAATCATGAGTACAAAAGAAATAGTGAAAGGAAAAGAAAGAAAGAAAGAAAGAAAGAAAGGAAGAAAGAAAGAAAGAAAGAAAAAAACAAGAATGAAATAAAGAAAAAAGGTAAAAAAAAAGAACGAATGAAAAGTGAAATAAAAAGAAAGAAAAGTAAAAAAAATGTAAAAAGGATCAGAAATGAAGTAAATGCAAAAATAAGAAAGAAAGACAGAAAAAGAGGAAAGAGAGAATTGAATGAACGGAAAGAAAGAAAGAAAGAAAGAAAGAAAGAAAGAAAGAAAGCATGTAAAAACGGAAGGATTATCATAAGAAATAAAACAGTGAAAGAAAAAGAAAGAAGGAAAGAAAGAAAGGAAGAAGTAAGAATGGAATAATGAAAAAAAGATAAAAGGCAAAAAGAAAGAATGAATGACAAAGGAAATAAAAAGAAAGAATGAAAAAGAAGGAAGGATGGATGCTTCTAGAATTCAGATAAACAATGGCCCAGGTTTTTGCTTTCAAAACTCTGAGCGAAAAAAACTTATATTTATTCTCCAGACCTTTTATTATTTTTTTTTTCCATTCGTTTTGCATCTTGGATTTCACTTGACAAAAAAGATTCCAACCGAACTTCCTTCCTCTCCTTGCGCCTGATTTTGAAAATTTGCTACGAATCTTTTTTTACGATAAGCGTTTCACCTTTCGTCTTGTATTTGGTGTCGCTTATGTTAGTCGCTTAGTGTGATTAGTATTTAGTACGCCTAGTATATAAAACAAAGCGCAAAAATAAAGGAAAAATGTTGTAAGAAGATTGCGCTGATGTTTAAAACGAAAATTGCCTGCCAAGAAAATCAACTGTCAAAATCCTGGTTTTTATCTGGGCTCAAACATTGGTGCCAAGGAGAAATCTTTGATTATTTCATCTAAAAGTTTATCATTACCATTAGCCACACATGCTTAGAATATTGCTGCCACATATGGACCGGTGCCTCTGTTATTTTAAATTTACCTTGGGCTTCTTGATAAAATCCAAAGTAGAATCAGCAATATTATTGGTCCTGATATGGCGGCTTTGTCTTCAGTTATTTACCAACCGCTCTAAGGTTGCCTCTCTGTGCTTTTTCTGTAAATACTTTCATGGTAATTTTTCGGGTGAGCTCTTCGCTAAGATACTCATTGGGACTAGTTTTTAGAACTGTTGTTTTATTCCCACCCCACAGTCAATGAATTTGTACATATGTGGACTAGTTAGTATTTTCATAGAGACAATGAGGTATTATGGTGAATGTAGTAAGAAAGGTACGAAAGAATGTGTTGTTTTGGTGTAAGGAATATTGTTTGTATGATTGGGTCAGTGTTTGTGGCTAGCTAAGTTATCGTTAAGACAGAACAAGACCGTCCTTTTCCGAATCCCCCCTTCGGCCTTGTGCCACATTTCTGTGTACATATCAGAATAAATATTGCTCTTCGATATGATACCTATCCTTTTTGAATTTAAGCGCAGTACTAGACTGACGTCGAGATCTCGTCAATTGACAGTTCAACTGGCTAGATGTAGCCGTAAGTTCTATGCTAACGGTTTCTTTTCTCGCACTTCTCGCTTGTGGAACTCCATCCAGTTCCATGCTTTCCATCAAACTTTAACCTGCAGAAAATTAAATGCAATGTCAATCGTTGTCTACTGTCAACCGGATTGCTCTTTTCTCTTCCCGCTGTCTCTGTCCCTAATTCTTCCATTTCCTTGTGTCTTAGTGGCTTTACTACCTTACATGGGGTCATACCGACTAAAACAAAAAACATTAAAATTTGCAAAATGCAAGCCGTACTAAATCACTATAAAACTATGAGTTGCACAATGAAAAATGACCTCCAATTCCGCTGATTATTCTTTTGCCAAATATGAAAGGAATTTTTGTGTTTTACTTAATTCTGTTACTGACATTGCGTGGCCATGTTTCACCTAATGATCTATTACTCTCAATAGAGAGACACAAGGAAGTAACTAAATAGACATTACAATCCCATCAGCTCTCACCTGTTTCACAATCAACACCATCAGCTCACCTGTTTCACAATCAACACCATCAGCCAGTTGAAGATTCTTTTTTAAATTTTTGCTCACAAATGCCAATTTGTTTCTTAACATATTTCTTTTTTTACTTGCGAACTGATTTTTTTCCGGACTGTCATTATAGTGCCACCTGTCAGTTAATACACTAAAATACCTTTTTATGGCATGACAGGTTGTTTTTTTTGTTTTTTAGCCCAGATAGGTCGGTAAAATTCGGAATAATTCGACAAAACTCGATGACATATATATTCGTCAGGTACCCGGGAGAAAAGAGAACGCATGACAGATGTGCGGGTGGTGTAATGGTTAGAGGCTCGGAAATTCGAAATCGGCGAGCCAAGTTCGAATTACAGTCGAATTAATTAGATTCACTTTCGCGCATTTACCATTGAGAAAAGTAGGGATCTCTTTTCACCCACCCATGGGTTAAATAGTAGGACCGACTGGGCTCTTCAAGGCTAGGCTGGCAACCAGTCTAGGTACAGAAAAACTCTGTATTCTCCAAATACTGTAGATGCAACACGTTAGCATGAGGACGCGTGGTCGTCTAAAGGAAGGAAAATCCTAACAGAAAACTAACAATATGGTCGTGGGGACAATGACCCCATTTCGTGGAACAATTCCATGACAGAAACCTCAGCAAAGGACTTGTGCCATGAGGCACTCGATAGATGACACATGATGTATATAAAAGGAAGATTTAAACTATAAGACTGCTAACTGATTATATGACATGGCATGTGGTCTAGTAGGTGCCAGTGTTGTTGCGTGGATATATATATATATATATATATATATATATATATATATATATATATTATTTACGAATTTAAATGCTCATTAAGGAATTGTATTCCTGATCAATCAAAATTCAAAAATAGCTATATAGGTTACACTACAACATGTTTGACACGAAGACTCACTCTACACCTTTCTGACCATAGCTCAATTAGCACTTAATAATACCAACTATGAACATGGACACAATATCTTGACCGTGTTTTGAAAAATGAAAACATTATATAAATACATACATGCAACAAACTATTTCTTATTCAACAGTTATCCTTGAAAATGGCTAAATGTATAGCCGAAAGCGCTCGAGAAAAAAGAACATTCGGAAGTTTTTATATAATTTATCATCTGAAAAGAAAAAAATAATATATCGTTTGAGAAATTGTATTAAAAACTACATCAAAGCACCTTGTCTGTCGTATTCAATGAAATGTGCATGACAGGATTGCTGCCTAAATACACAAATACATTCATACATACATATATATATATATATATATATATATATATATATATATATATATATATATATATGTATGTATGTATATATATATATATATTTTAATAAAGTAATTTTTTATAAAATATTTTAGAATTTCGATTTACTTTATAAAAAAATAAATTACATTAAAATTTACTTTATTAAAATTAATTAAGAACTAAAAAATGTTTCATATTTTACATAGTTCCTGTACTGTGGCCTCATTTGAAGAAAAATATTCACTAATTAAGGTTTTAATCCTTAATAAATTAATTTTATTCGGTTATGAAAAACTTATGTTTTTTCTGTTGTTGAGTTGTCTCAGTCCTGAGTTGTCCTGGCTCAGTCGGCGGTGTTGAATCGGCGGTTTTTGAGTTGTCTCGGTCCTGAGTTATCCCGGCTCAGTCTGTGGTGTTGAGTTGTTTCGGTCCTGAG
Organism: Acanthosepion pharaonis; assembly: GCA_903632075.3. Lineage (NCBI taxonomy): Eukaryota > Metazoa > Mollusca > Cephalopoda > Sepiida > Sepiidae > Acanthosepion > Acanthosepion pharaonis. The sequence goes on along the minus strand of CAHIKZ030000572.1, from coordinate 566,060 downwards.
TTGTCCCGGCTCAGTCTGTGGTGTTGAGTTGTTTCGGTCCTGAGTTGTCCCGGCTCAGTCGGTGGTGTTGAGTTGTCTCGGTCCTGAGTTGTCCCGGCTAAGTCAGCGGTGTTGAATCGTCGGTGTTGTGTTGTCCCTTCCCAGTGCAAGGAGTAGTTTTGTCCAACAGCCGAAGTTGCAACAAAACCAAAACATTAACGTAAAAACTCGAGTCATGTTCTTAAATTGCCTAATCAGATATGTGTAAATTTATATCCTTTAACCAGACTAACAATGCGAAAAATGATTTTAAGTTTGTTACAATGCTTGTAAAATCAGTGGTAATTGTCACCAAGGTAAATTTTCATGACTAAAATTGTTAGGTAAGAAAGGCAAAGAAATTCGTCAAGGCAATTGGCATCCAACAACAGAGCCTTCTTAATGATCTATAAAAACAGGAGCCGGCAATTCTGTTTAATGTTAAGCTAAGCGTCTCTGTTGTTGGATTATAAAAACGAGAAGGAAGTTGTTGACATTTAATGACTGACCAAATGCAGCCATTGGCCAAATAGTAGGAATTTATAAATTTGTTTTTATTGTCAATTCATAAAAAGAGTTTCATGTGTTTCTTTTGGATTTTAACGACTTTCTATTTGTAAAGCATTCTTTTATAAATTTATATTCAAATTTTCTATATTCATAGAGGAAGATTACTCAATATTGGAGACATGCCGTTTATAAATAGAGACAGTGTGGACAAAGGGATGGTAACCATCAGTTTTATACTTCAATGCCATCTTCAGACAAAATATCATTACAGCTTTCCATCCAATCAATATAAATAAGCAATCCTCTTCCTGCCTTCATTTAATCTCCCTGAAACCCACATAAATAACCTGCTATATATATAGACTGCTAAAGGGGTAGTGGCAGTTGGCCTGATGGTGGCACAGGAGCGTGAAATAACGCAGGGTTAATCCCTATGTCCGTACTGTAAATAAATATACATACCCTCGCATCCCGATGAGCGTTAATACATGAAACTAGTCAATGAGATAAGTTATTTTAAAATTTACTAATACATATATATATATATATATATATATATATATATATGTGTGTGTGTGTGTGTGTGTGTGTGTGTGTGTGTGTGCAATTAAATGTTCCCTTTTGTCTCAACTGTATGTTTTTCTAAGAAAGGAAGAAAAAAATGATGCTGCATTGCTTCAGATTGAGTTTGTCTTTGAAACACGAGAGTGGTCTTCCAACTGACCTGCTTGTTAGAAACTGGCCAAGGAGGGGTTGTTTTGAAAGTTTGTCATCGCTCATACGAAAAAGATGTCCTGCCTACCTGAATTGGATTTTCATTAGAATGGCTTCAATACCTGTCGTGATGCATTTAGTTAAAACTTCACTGTTTTGTAAGGCAATCACCCAGTTCTCTATTGCAGGTCGCACATAGACAAAGCGTGTCAATGGAGTTGACATATGTCGTCGGTACAGAATCCAAGATTCTCTCTCATAAAGTAGAAATGTCAGTGCTACAAAAAACATCACGGGTATTTCAAAGCCTGTGATAAAGATTACCAAAGGCAGAAGTAGTCTTTCCAATCTTACACTCAATTTCTTTGTCCATTTTAGCATCGTTGGCTACAATGGAGCCAAGATAAATAAGGGAGGAAACAGTTTTCAAGACATTTCCCTCAACATAAACATTGGGATCAACATCTGGGGCTTCTTCGGAAGATTTGAAAGTCAGACGAGTGGATGTAATCTCCTGGAAACTCAGAGCGGGGACAAGATAAGTGAAAATATAATTTTCTTACTAGTAACGCTCTATCTTTAGATATCAAGCACAATATGACTTAAGTTAAATCTCGTTGAAACACCAGTTCTCGTATGATCACTGGACATAAGCAACATCGAGTCTGCTCGTTAACTACGAAGGTAGGCTGAAGGGTTCATTAGCCTACTATGAGGGAATGACGCTAGAGCTGAGAAATCTTGCAGGCATTAATTTCAATTCTTCTTATTAATAATTTTATTGTTTCTTTCCAGGTGAACTGACATCTGACTGTTTAAAGACTTCAAAAATAGGAACGTCTGCGTCGTGGTGTTAAGAAATACGTGCAGAAAAAAAAGTTTAGCCTCCAAGAATATTCGTGCTGACATGATTGCAACATTAAGGGATAACGCCCCAACTTTATCAACAATACAAAAGTGGGCAGCTGAACTTAAGGGGAGGGTGAGTCTTGAAGATGGCTCAAGGTTTAGATGTCCTGCAACTGCCATCACCGAGGAAAACGTTGATCGTGTTTATCACATGGTAATGGATAACAGATGATTAACTATAAATCAAATAGCCAATGCTATTAGAATATCTCGTGAGAGAGTTGAGAATATTCTGCATAATGAACTTGGTATGTCAAAGGTTTCTGCTCGGTGGATGTTTCGTCTTCTAACACCTGATCAAAGGTACACCAGGCTGATCACATCACGGGAAAATCTGTTTGAGCGAGATCAAAGCAGATTTCCTTGAATGTTTCCTAATCCAAGATGAGTGTTGGGTTAATCACTTTGAACCAGAGACAAAGATATAATCCATGCAGTGAAACACTATCCTCACCTGCTCCTAAGAACGTTACCGTCGTTTTATCTGCAGGAAAGGTGATGGCCTCAGTCTTTTGGGATGCAAAAGCCATTGTGTTTATTGACTATCTTCAAAAGGGCCACACCATCAATACCAAGTTGCTGAGGCAGTTGTGAAAGGCTATCAAGACCAAACAATCACGAAAACTGACAAAATGCGTCTTGTTTCATCAGAGTAATGCTCCAGAACACGTCTTTGGTTTCAGTTGCTACTTTACGTAACTGTTGCTTTTTGATCACTCTCCCTATTCTCCTGATTTGACTATCATCTGTTCCCCAACATGAAAAAAAAAAAAGAACTTGGCCAGGAACCTGTATTGCAGTGATGGTAACATCTGCTATTAATGACTTTTTGACCAACAGGATGAACAGTCAAATATCACTTTACCTGGAAAGAAACAATGCAGTTATTATTACGAATAGTTGAAATTAATGCATGCAATTTTACCCAGCTCTAGCATCACTAGTTAGACTATGAAGTTTTCCGCCCATCCTTGTAGATGGCTGACCGCTTGGAAATACCGGTTGCTGTAAGCATGGATGTGCGGCTGGTGTACTGAATAACAATTCGAAATTGGAAATCGGCAAACCGAGTTCTTTTTCCCGTTGGGTCCGTTATATTCGCTTACGCGGAAATACACCTTTGGAAAAGGCATTAATCCACCTTTTTCTGATACCTGCTATGGATTAATTAGTATCAGTAAATCATTATTATCTCCAAAAATTGTTACACACTAAAATATTTTGGGGATTTAAATAGCATGTGAAAGGTTGATAAACTGTAAAAATTAAATCAATGATTCAAGCACTATAATGAGAAAAAAAGCTTGCTTTAAAAATCTTTCATCAATATCCTGGTCGACTTATTTTGTGCGAAATGCAATCATTTATATATATATACATACATACATATATATATATATATATATATATATATATATATGTGTGTGTGTGTGTGTGTGTGTGTGTGTGTGTGTGTGTGTGTGTGTGTGTGTGTTATCCGTCTACAGGCAGTTTGCTCCTATTCTGCATTATTCTAACATCTTTATCAAATAAATCAAGTTTTCCTAGTAGTTCAAATAGTTCTTTACGGCGTACCATAACAAATGTTTTTGCGTAGTCTATGAAACATAGATATACGTCCTTCTGCATTTATATTGATCGCCCAGGAATCATTCTGATAATAAGCATTGCATTTCTTCTTCTATTGCCTTTAACGAAACCATACTGTTCTTTTCCTATGTACGGTCCGTATTCTGATGAATAGGACTCCGGACAGAATTAGACCGTAAATAAGTACGTCTCTACTTTTCTATAATTACTTTATTATCCGGTTCGGCAGTAATAGCAAAAAATGGTAGGTAAGATGAATGATGACAGCTATGATAGATAGATAGATAGATAGCTAGATAGATATGAATGGAATTAGATAGATAGATAGATAGATAGATAGATAGATAGATAGATAGATAGATAGATAGATAGATAGATAGGAAAAGACTGAGATAGATAGATAGATAGATAGATAGATAGATAGATAGATAGATAGATAGATGCAAACCTGAATTGATCAATATATCCAATATGAAATTCCCAAATGAAGAGAGAAGTACGAGAACGCTCCAAAAGTAATGCCTCTTTTCTTTTTCCAAGGAAGCGACAACAGATACAGGGGAGCTGATTTTCGACTGCAAAAATGGTTTTCCAAACACCTTCGTGTTAATTTGGACTGTTCTTGCTTTATTTTTTGACTGTTGCTTGTGGAATACACCAATTGGAAAATCTCTTTCGAGAAGAGATTTGAAGTGATCCTGAACGTGACGCCCCAACTGACGCTACATTATCTTCTCGTCTTACTGTGGGAACAAAAATGATTTCAGGTGAGCAGAGGCTTTTCCATTTGCAATATGGAATTGTGTTCATTGGTTCTTTTTTTTTTTTTTCTTACACAATCCAACTGTCAACCTTAACCGCGATTAACGTCTCTTTCTTTGATAGCACTGAAAGTAGTTTGAAATATAAATATTGAAGAATGCTGAATAAAACATTCATATAAATAATGGACTATTCCGTTTTGAATTCCGTTTTGATTGTGAGGAAAGACGGAACAAAAAAGATATACCAGTAAGCTAAGCATAAGTAATAATAATAATAAGATGAAGAAGATGAAAAGGAAAAACAGGATCGGTTGTAATGTTCTCATGAGTTTAACGTCTGCTTTTGTGAAAAACTAAAACTTTTTCGTTCTGAATTTTTTCAGTTGTACCCTCTTACATCTTTAAATAATGACCTGAATTCATACTAACAGTGATTTTCTAAGCGTAGCTGTGGCACGAGGTCGAAAGTCTGGGGTACCCAATGAGAATCTAAAACTCACTATTCAGTCGTAATTGAACGAGCTAGACAAACTTGCTAACAATTACACCACAGCGAAATATCCGTCGCTTGCGTACTTAGGATTGTTATTGCAATATTTCATCTCAAATTTATCTCAAATATTTAAGGATGCAATTGGGAACATTTTACGGGTACACTATAGCTGTGGAACCCGCAAGGAGCTTATACACTCATTAACTTAAAAATTATGATTTTGAGTAATTTCACATAGGAAATCCGTTATATTTTCAAGGATACACTTAGTTAATTAAATTTGAAAAACACTTTTTTTCTAAATTTGTCCTTTCTCTCCTACAAATAAAATCGAATTAAATTTGAATTAAAAAATAAAGTGGAAAAAAAAATAAATAAAAAAAATAAATATTGAAAGAGTGGAGTTAAATTTGAATTAAAAAAATAAATTATTGAAAATACAATATTTTCTCCGTTGATTTTGTGTTCAAAATATAAGAGTGTTTTTCCCACTCGTACGTTTGTCCATTTTTTCTGTCTCTATCTCAAAATATGTGTCAAGCCAAAAGGCAAATAGTCTTCTTAGCCTATTTATTCTTTCCGGTGTCAAGACGGTTGAAAAACACGCCCGTCACACAAGGCAGTGTTCACTAACAACTCCAATCGCCTGCTGATATCGCCACAGGTTTCGGGTCAATTCACATCGTCGGCGACACAGTCTTTAAAGAAATTCTGAAAAGTAAAAGCATACTCATATATATATATATATATATATATAGAGAGAGAGAGAGAGAGAGATAGATAGAGGGAAAGAGAAGTAGTAGTAAGACTGGTGATTTCTGAATAAAAGGGAAACACCCCTCGTGACAGACGGAAGAAAAAGAAAAATTCAAAATGCTGAATCACACTGATCATTTCTTGCTCGTTAAATGAAATCAAGTCTACATTTAGATAAAAAGCATTTGTGTTGTAGCCCATCCTTTGTCAATCTCTCTCTATCTCAAGTCTTTTTTTCTCATTTTCTCTCTCTCTCTTTACACACACACACACAGAGACGTCGACCCTTCTTTTGCAACTTTATTTGTCTCGACAACTCGGTGAGAATCTCTAAAAACGGGTGGGATGAACAAATACTGCGAGAAAAGCTTTTATAGACAATATATCCCAAGGTATTGCATATTTTACAAGCATACAAACGAACAGATTGCACTGGTCACGGTGAATTTAAACCGTTGCTAAATGTCTTCATACTGTTCCAGGATTCAAGTTTGCCTAAAAAAAACTAAAATCATCTAAACTTTTTCAGATTAAAACCACAGAATTTAAAAAAAGGAAAATTATTAAACAATAATCAGATTATTTAATAAATATGGAAGGTGAGAGCGTTTCAGATTTCCTGTCGGTGCTAAAACAAAGAAAGAATCAGTCAGTTATGTGCCATGCGAGATACACGCATAGGCGATTATGTATCTTTCGATACATGACTGACGAGGCAGATTTTTACGAGGCAGTTAAAGTGCTCAATATCAGGTATAGAGCGTACGTAAATATAATATATATATTATATAAATATAATATATAAATATATGTAATAACACCCAGCGGCGACAGTCTGTTTCATGCTTAAAAGCGGTCTTCAGGCCATCATTTACATATATATATATGTGTGTGTGTGTGTGTTCATTCAAGCATGTTTGGTTAAATAATTTAGACGTATTATGTCCATTTATTTAATTTTTAATCCTTTCAAGTGCACAGATTAATTTCTTGATAGCTGTAGAAAATTGATCAAGAAAAAGCACAAAATTTTCTTTCAAAATAATTTTTATTTTCTCAAGTACTTTCAATCTCATCCGAGATCATCTTCAGGGTTTCAGTGTCTGTGGATATTTGTACGTGAACACCGCAAAATTCAAAATATTTACCCGTTATGCAAGGGAGAATTTTTAATGATTTGAAAAATTTTATCATACACATATATATATATATATATATATATATATATATATATATATATATATATATAATCCCTAAGGAGCCAGGCAAACCTATCTAGGTTTCACCTAAACGGATCGTCTGGGCAGCATGATGATCCGTTTAGGTAAAATCTAAATAGGTTTGCCTAACTCTAAATTATCTTAGGTTTGTTCTACTTCGTGTATTGAGCACTTTTACGTAGTTGCCTTTTACTCGTTTTGGAGGTTTTTTCTTTGGACTTTGATCTTGAAACCTGGACGATTGTTTTCGCCTTAGTTTAATGTTCTTGGTTCTTTCTTTTTTTTTTATTCCTCATTTTTCCTTGGTACCGATTTGTTCTACTACAAGTCGAACTATCCAAGTTTTTTTTTCAAGCGAGTACCACCATATATATATATATATATATATATATATATATATATATATATATATATATCGTTAAAAGCAACCGCTCGAATCAAGGATGCCAACTAATTCCCATTGCAGACGCCTGCTCAGGCACATTTGTGTTTGTTCAGAGCTCATCTGTGGTTTATACTGCAAATATGCTGAGCAAATCTTAATTACAGTTTCTGGGAGAGAACGCGTTATTTAGCGTGATCAACAATCTGAACATAGCAAGCACACTCAAAGCCTCGATCACGATGACTTATGACTTCTCGCTAGCACAACCGCTGACGGTTTCCAAGAGTGCCATTTACTCACTTTCACTCACAAGGCTCAACTCGTGGTCAGAGCGTTAACATTGTAAATATTGTCTACTCAGATTGTCATTAATAAATAATGAAGATTAAAAAACACACTCCCACGAAAACCCACTATCACGAACTTTCATTTCTTTGCCGTGAGAAGACAAACATATTTGGATAACTTTTCTTAAATACTGACCTAAGAGATTATTATATTCAAGATAATAAGAATTTGTATATTTGTCTGTGTGGGCTTCCATACTTGTGTGTAGAAACGAAATTGCATTTGTATCTGGGCTTACATACTTCATTCCAGCTTAATAACAGAGAATAAAGATGGCTGCCAAAATGGTGGCAAAAAACTATCTCGCAAACTATTAACGGGGTAGTGAATTGAATTCTCACTAGTTACCGCCATTTGGGTTACATTTATTCGCGTAAGGACCTCGTGGGTGATATTTGCTTACATTGTAATGGTGCTAGCTTCCGGTCCAAGTTAAATGCTAAAATTACAAATGCCACCCTATTTCGAGGATTGACGCAACACAATCTACCTACCTACTTCACTCCCACTTGATTTTGTTCTAGTTTAATCTAAGTTTAGTAAATACGATATTTATTAAGCACAGTGATGCGAGACGGGAGTGCTTCCTAGACAAGGCGTATTAAATATAATGATTGAAAATGATAGCAGATATCAAATAAGACAGCGTCAAATTTAGTTAATTCGCTAATGACAGATAATATATAGTATGATGATATGTACGCACCGAGTAGGATGCGTCATTTTGTCGAGTTGGATTTGCTGTCTCTCAATATTATCTAACGTACAAGGCTAAATAAAGAAAGGATGAAAACAGAAAAGGAATTGAGCAAGTACACACACACAATAGTAGAAAGGGGCATAAGACAAGGATACATTTTCTTACCGAATTTATTTAACTTTTGTAAAAACAGAACAGTGAGTGAGAGGGATAGTATAAAGAGAAACACTGATAAGAGCTTTAAAGATAGGCACTTGTGGTGAACCATGATTGCACACATGCTGAAGGGACATGGCATACCAAAAGAAAAGAATGACCAGTGCTCAAGTGTAAGATTTTCATGTATAAAGCATTTCAAAATCGTCGTTGGAGTATAAAGGGATTAGTGCTTTTTTTTTTTTTTACTTTACATTATTTACATTCGGACTAAGGTCCTCGTCTTTGTTGTTGCTATGATAACGTTTCGGCTGATGTACCCTCCGGCTTTCATCAGATGTTTGTTAATCTAGGCAACTTTTAAAGAATTTTGAACTGCCCCTTATTTGCTTTACACTGTCCCTTTTTCAGGATAAGAGAAGAAAGCACATTTTTTGTAAATTGAGATAACAGAGATTTTGCGTTTGAAATTACCCATAATGAAAATTGTCAGTGGTTTGTCACCCCGCTTACCTAAAAAAACTGTAGGTTTGAGCCGACAGAAAAATGTTTCACTTAATTGTCGCACTTGCTACCTCCGTGTAAAAAAAGATTTAATAGGGTAACTTGTCTCCTTTTTTCAGATTTGGGCACTGCATGGGTAGATTGTTCTCGATCGGCTAGCTGTCCATGCCCAGGGACATTTCCTCTTAGTGATGTCCATGCCTAGGGACATCTCCTCTTAGTGCTGTCCATGTCCAGGGACATCTCCTCTTAGTTCTGTCCATGTCCAGGGACATCTCCTCTTAGTGCTGTCCATGTCCAGGTACATCTCCTCTTAATGCTGTCCATGTCCAGGGACATCTCCTCTTAGTGCTGTCCATGCCTAGGGACATCTCCTCTTAGTGCTGTCCATGCCTAGGGACATCTCCTCTTAATGCTGTCCATGTCCAGGGACATCTCCTCTTAGTGCTGTCCATGTCCAGGGACATCTCCTCTTAATGCTGTCCATGTCCAGGGACATCTCCTCTTAGTGCTGTCCATGCCTAGGGACATCTCCTCTTAGTGCTGTCCATGCCTAGGGACATCTCCTCTTAATGCTGTCCATGTCCAGGGACATCTCCTCTTAGTGCTGTCCATGTCCAGGGACATCTCTTCTTAATGCTGTCCATGTCCAGGGACATCTCCTCTTAGTGCTGTCCATGCCTAGGGACATCTCCTCTTAGTGCTGTCCATGTCCAGGGACATCTCCTCTTAGTGCTGTCCATGCCTAGGGACATCTCCTCTTAGTGCTGTCCATGCCTAGGGACATCTCCTCTTAGTGCTGTCCATGCCTAGGGACATCTCCTCTTAATGCTGTCCATGTCCAGGGACATTTCCTATTAGTGCTGTCCATGTCCAGGGACATCTCTTAGTTCTGTCCATGTCCAGGGACATCTCCTCTTAGTGCTGTCCATGCCTAGAGACATCTCCTCTTAGTGCTATCCATGTCCAGGGACGTCTCCTCTTAGTGCTGTCCATGCCTAGAGACATCTCCTCTATTCTATACCTATGGTTATTTTCTAAGCGTAGCTTAGATGTGGCACAAAGCCGAAAGTATAGGGCACCTAGTGAAGATTGAACTCACTTTTCAGCCGGAAATGATCTAGCGTAACAAGCTTGTTAACCACTGCACCACGCCGATGTACCCACGTTTCTATACTTATATGTGTGCGTGCATGTAAGGTATATTTATTGCTTTTGAGTACAAATATATGAAATAACATAATTGCTATTTGTTAACTTTTATGTTCTTGTGTGCAATTAAGTTTGCGTGTGTTTGCACTTGAATAGACGTTGGTTTATCTGTCCAATTGAAATTAAAAATTATATATATATATATATATATATATATATATATATATATATATTTAAAAATTAGGAGATCAGTTGAATCCCCTTTTAATACTACTATTTCCTGGGATGATTCAAGTCTGACCATTAACCTTTTATGTATTTTATTTATATATATATATATATATATATATATATATATATATATATATATATGCAAGCTTCGTTAAAAACGACTGACAAGGTGCTGTGGTTAAGTTTTATAATTTTTCATGTGTTCTTAACTTTTTCTTTTAGCACTTATATTATATAAAAATTATTCGAATGTTTTATATATCCAAGCGCTTTCGGTTGTAATTTGAAACATTATCAAGGATGAATTTTATTTTACTTTTAACTGAATATACGGATTATTTTATATATGTTTCTAGGGTTATAGGAATCTTTTAAGAGAGATTACTGCCCAAATACACAATTTTATACCGGATGTAACAGCATAATTGTCCAAGTGTTAGATTATGCTTTGAACTATTGTATCTTAGAAATGATTAAAGATATCTTACTGGAATTCCCTGAGGTTTTTATAACGCTATTGGACTTTATTTTGAACAATAAGAATGTATTTAGCTCTAAGTCGAAATGATGATCCCTCTAGCTGTTGCTACTTCCTGATTCAGTTTTCCTCTCTACTTTTCTCTCTTTTTTAAAACTTACTCACTGTTCTCTTGATGGTTCTTGAATAAACTTTGAAGATGGAAGCCAGAGTATGAATGCTGATACCATTACTGAAGGCCTGAATGATCTTTTTTCTCTCATCATTGCTCATTTGTGAAGACAATTGGGCAAACACAAAATGATTTTACCCTGTTCCATTTCGAGCTGAATAACTCAAAGAGTTTTTCCAGTGATTTTTCATTCGTTTACTTATCGAATTACTTGTGGTGATTCATAATTAGAATGGTTTGAATATATTTTCTATTCAATGTATCTAATACAAAAGATGTCAACTTTATTTGAATTTATTCATGAAATAGTAAATATTTTAAGTCAGTTTGCAAGCAAAAACCAGCAGAAATTAGGGATTTCTGTCCATTTTTCAGATGATCTTTGAAACTAAATGCACAGAAATTGATGGAAGGTATGAATCTAATTGATGCAATCTTAGAAATGTCGTATGTTTGAGCGCATGCTGTTGTTAAGGGACACATTATGTAAAACAATGATATCACAACCAGAAGCGTGTCTAACTATACCCACATGCCTCGTCGTCCTGATAACAATACCTGTTTTATTTGCAGATCAGCATATTCCATTTGTCCAAAGGGTTAAAGAAGGTAGGATTAAACAATGCTTTTTCTTACAAAATGTGGCGCAGGTTCGAAACCTAAGCTTTATCATTTTATTAAGCTTTCTCGAGTGTACATGCCGATGGACGCAATACACATATATATATATATATATATATATATATATATATATATATATATATATATATATATAGATAACTAGACTCGTTTCGAAAAACCCTTGAATTTTTGATTTGCTAATAATCAAATCAATCTCGAGGGAAAAAAAGGTTTAAAAAAAAGAAAGAGCTACAAACATGAACTTCTGTCGACAAAAAATCGCACAGATGCAGGTTTGAAGCCCAAAGAAAAAAACCCGATACGAGTAAACAACTAACAAAAGCGCTCAATACAGCCGTAGAGCAAACCTAGATAAACCTAGTGAGCCAGACAAACCTACCTAGGATCGTCAGGAAAAGTGAGCCTTACTTTCCCTGACGATCCGTTTAAATGAAACCTAGGCAGGTTTGTCTGGCTCGCTAGGTGTATCTATCTATCTATCTATCTATCTATCTATATATATATATATATATATATATATATATATATATTGCAAATTAACTGATTTAAAAAAGGTTTCTTCGCTACACAGTAATAACCATGTTTTAAAAAACCGATACTAAAACTTCAAATTTAATTATATAATTAAAGTTGAAGATTTTAGCTTCAGTTTTGAAACATGTTAATTCCTGTGTAACGAAGAAACCATATTTAAATCAGTTAATTTATAATATATATATATATATATATATTTATGGTCTCCCCATAAGCCTGGCATTCCATTAAGGCCCATCATCTCGGGTATAGGCTCAGCTCCTCATAATATCGCTAGGTTTTTAACTAAATTTCTCACTCCAATTCTGGGCACCATAAGTAACGCACATGTAAAGAATTCAGGCTCTCTTCTGAATAAGTTAAGTAATATTGATGTAAGAAACAAATCCCTAGCTAGCTTAGACATTAAATCTTTATTTACCAATATACCTGTTGATAAATGTATTAAACGATTAGAGAACCACCTTAAGAAAATTGACTTTAAGCTATCTATCACTATCTCGAAATGCATCAAATTATGCATCCTATGCACTTCACATTGTTTCTTCCAATATAATAATATTTATTATAAACAAAAATTTGGTTTGCCAATGGGAAGTTCTCTCTCTGGATTCCTAGCATGCATATTTCTAGAATTTCTTGAATCTGGACCTTTTAAATATGTCATTCCAGGTGATACACATTACTTCCGATACATCGATGACATTTTATTTATCTACCCACATAAACATGGTTTAAATGAGATTACTGATAGATTAAATAAAATAGAACCTACTATAGAATTTACCTATGAACTTGAGTCTAATAATTCTTTACCTTTTTTAGACATACTACTCATTAAAAATAATAATAAATTAGAATTCAAAGTATATTGTAAACCTACATGTAAAAAACGACTATTTACACTTTTATATATATATATATATATATATATATATATATATATATATATATATGAGTTGGAATCGAGAACCGACAGAATGATAGGATAAAGAACAAACTGGAAAACGTTTATCAATCTAAAATGTTTCACTTTTATTAAAGCTTCACTAGAGAATGAGATATGGAGAAAAAAAGAAGGAAATTCTCGTATTTTTACTTTTGTGTTGTTTGATTTTCATTGGTTAACCATATTCCATGGGCCTTCGGCTTGTTTACCAAACTTTAGTTTAATTTGTGGCGATCCGAATTCAAGGAGAGACGACGCGTTCTTTCGAAGTTCCAAGAAATTAAACGGATTACAAGTCTAACTGAAAAACCATAAATATTGCTTTATGTATGGAAATGTATAATAATTCTAGTTTCTCTATACGTTATTCAAATGTATATTCGTAAGTGTGTGTGTGCGCGTTTTGCGTATGTGTGTGTGTATTTCTAGTAGACATTACGTTTGGTTGTTTTTTGCATATTGATTTGAATTATTATATACTTATATACATAAATCTTTAATAAAAGTAAAATATGTTAGATTGATAAACATTTCCTATTTGTTCTTTATCTTAGCATATCACACACACACACACACGTATAACATCTATCAACAAAGGCAAATTTATGTAACTTAATGTATGTCAAGGTTAGAAGGATTTGGGCAATAAGAATGTTCAATAGATAACTACATAAATTAATAATAATAATAGTAATAATTAAATTTTCACAATACCTATCTGTGACCGACTAAATGTTTCCTGTTATTGTCGTTCGTCAGGACCAGACAAAATACTCTATTACTGACAGAGTATATATATATATATATATATATATATAAAAGAGAGGTACCGCAAACGTTTTAGGTTGTAATGTGGATTTAAAAAAAAATATATTATGCTTTATTTTCCATAATTTTTCTACACGTGTTTCCGGTCTCGCGACCTTCAGGCAAAGCGTGGAGATTTCGACATATTATTAAAAATAATTAATTTTTTCTTATGTTCTTCGATGTTGAATATTCTCGATATGAGACATTCTCTTTTTTGTGTGTTAGTGACCTGCTTCCCTTTACACACAAACACACACACACACACACACACACACACACATACATACATACATACATATATATATATATATATATATATTCTTTAAAAATCAGGAGGTCAGTTGAATCCGCTACCTTGGTTTTTAGGCGATTTTTATCAAATCTCCTTTTAACGCTTTATTTTATTTTTATTTTTTAAACAAATGACCACTACATAATCATTTTCAAAAATAAGTAAGACTTCGGATTTCTGGTTTAAAAGGTTCTTTGGATCTGGAAATGTCATAATTGCTAATTTTTCCTGTTGGCAGATCATTAACCTTTTATATATATATATATATATATATATATATATATATATATATATATATATATATATATATATATTTATTAGACACGTTAACTAAATTTTCAATTCAAAGATTCTTTTAGACTGGAAACAGTTAATCCCGTGACAACGTTACCAAAACCCAAAAGCCGGAAAAATTGTCTATCACCTCCATGAGGGTGGCCTTGAATGAATCATTGTTATTGTGGGACCTCTGGTTGATCTTCCCCTCGGACACGCCCCAGACGTCGTAGTTTATGGGATTAAAATCGAGAAAATTAGGTGAAAATGACCGGATAAATTTTGGGTTAGCCGCTCCTGCGTCACGTAGTCCATGTGAAAAGGGGTCGAATCCTACTAGAACACTTAAGGCTATCCCCTTGACCCAGGGATTGCCCACTATCGTTGATGACCTGTGAAAAGACGTAGGGTGAGATATGACATCTCACAACCCCCAGGATTGACGATGTGAATCACTTCACGTATCTACGTGGGTTCTGTACAGATTCACTTGTATATTTTTTTAAGTATCCAGTAATATTTAAAATTTAGAAAAGTATTCTAAGTAGACTAATATTTTATTGGACTTTAGGTACTTTGACTTTAGAGTCTTACTTATAAAGACACTTGTTAAGGAAATGTTTGAAAATTACCAATAAATTTAAAATTTATTATACTTACTGTTTTTATTTTTGATAATGTCGTGTGTGGACATCTATATTCACAAAATTTGGTACGTTTATACACATAAAAAATATCTAAATTCTTTTTAAAATATTGGGGTCGCTGAATTGTAGTAAGCTTTTTCATTAGTTTTTACTTATCTTTATTAAATATAGATTTTACTTAATACAAATATCTAACCGCTACAAATTAATACAGAATTTTAAAAATGAAAACAATTCTTGTAAAAATTCCTTATTCATCGAAAAAATTTTTCTCAAGATAATAATCTCCATATCTTATTCGTAAAAACAATTAAAAGCTTTTCTAATTAAATAATGTCTTAGTTTATTGCATTTTTTAATTTACGATTCAAAGCAGATTTTTCTGTAAGTGGGGTTTCTGTTTTACTAAAGAAAAATTGATAATTTAATTTCTCCAGGGACTTGTGCTTATACCTAATATAAACATTAAACGCTACAAAAATGAATTTCTCGAAATTTCTTGAAATTAAGTGGCGATTAAGAGATTTAAAAAAATAAATTTCTATCAAGATTTTCAAAAAACGATTCTAAAATAATTTAATTTATTTGTGAATAAGTTTTGAAAATTTCATTAAAATCCGACAATTATCTGATTTTTGCAAGAATTTCCAAATCAGAATGTTTTTCTCTCACCACAAAATAGAGGATAAATTTGCTTTGCTAAAAGTACAACCGCTGATGCATGTTTTTTTTCATCAAAATTTTGAATGTTCTAAAAAAAGGAGGGAAAAATTTCATTAAATAATCAAAAAAATACTTCCATCTTTCCTCTTAATAATAACATAAAGATTTTAACCATAAAATTATGTTTTCATTACGTTTAGGTCATGTTTTCATCGCGACATGCTGTTTTTTTTTAGCGATTTCATGGAGGTAACTGCGTAATGTCAAATAATGACAATTTTTTTTATTTTTGTTAATAATTATTATATTATTATGAAGGATATAGAAATGAATTTCCTTTTGATTGTAAAGTCTGAATTCACCTGTTCTGCTTTGAGGACAGGGGACTTACCGGTCTCTTCTTTAAGTGATATAAAGATTACGTTTATTTTACACTTATTTCATATTTCTAATGGTGGTTCTATATGTTGCATTTTTTGTTGTCCTTTTCAGAATAAGTCAAAATATTATTTTCTTTTTTACAATTATCTGATTTTTGCAAGAATTCTCAAATTAATGTTTTTATCACCGAAAAAAAACCCCCAAAAAAACATCAAAATTTCCCATAAGAATTTATGGTCACCCGCTGACGCAGGAAAACCAAAATTATGAAGGATTAAAAATTATAGTTTAATAATTAAAAAAAATACTGTGGTTATTTCTCTTAATAATAACCGTCCTGGGTAAGACGATAAACTACATCCAACAGCAAGGCCTCTGATCAAGAGGTTTTGAGGAGGGTGAAACCACCTCTTAATGGCTGCTGTCCCCAGATCCACCCTGACCCTGGGTGGTAGCACTTGTTAGGGTCCCAACTATGTGCAAATAGTTAACTCCCCAAACTGTGTTTAAAACACTATGAAACTGTAAAATAGGTTTTAATACAAGAAATATATTTTTCGAAGGAAAAATTATTACAAGCAATATATTTTTAAGGAAAAAAAATATTACCAGCAATACATTTTTGGAAAAAATATTACCAGTAATAAAAATCTTGTCGGCATTAAAAAACATATTGAGGTGTTGAGATGCCGTAAAAACAAACCAAAACAAACCAAACTTTATAATAACATAAACGTTTTTGACGATAAAACATTGTTTTTATTAACTATTAGATATTTTTTCATTATGATATGCTCATTTTTTAACGAATAAGTGGAGGTATATACTTTATAGTGAATAAAAGAATCTGTTCAATGAATATTGGTATATCTGTCTCTTCTATCTGAATAAAAATATCTTTAATTTGAATTGGGGCTCAATAATAACTTTGTAATTCTGACGATTGTCGGTGCTGTCACTTTCCTCTTATGAAATCCTTCAAAATATTATCTATTTCTGTTATATAGGAATAAAGTGTCTCTGCCGACACTGGAGTTTGAACACAGATCACCAGAGAGCAAACACAGGAAATGTATACATGGGAATTAGCGTGGCGTCTAATGGATCACTATATGGATTACTTCGCTTGTCAAACTCTCTGCCTCTTTATACAGAGGAACCCAGACGAGGCTATGCCGAAGGGCAGTGTCCAGTCTGGGATGGTAGACAGCTACCGGACCCCATTTTGACGGGGTCTACGGGGAATTTTTGCCCGAGCCCACGGGTTTGGATATCCCACAATAAACTTGGCCTTGTGTCACATCCGATCGTGTGGGGCGGTTAGTGAATATCTCACTATACGGATCACTATTCGGTGGTTACTTTCCGAGCGAGTATTATCGTGCAAGTACTATTAGTGCAAGTGTTATTCGAAGGCGTCTGACACCAGTATTGTTCAACGGCGTTACTCTAGTTGTATCTGCGATTACAAAGTCTCTTCTACAGCGTGTATTACGAAAGTAACAATGAGTATTCGTTGACATCACAAACGTGGAACGAATGTTCGCTGACACCACAAAAATATCGAGGTTTAGCTGTCGACTTTTAACAGCAAAGGATTATCAGCGATAAACCACTTCGTCTTATCCGTGCCACGGATTCTGCATCCAGTTGGCAAATATACTGTATTACCCGTCCATCTACTCCAACTCCTCCTCCTACCCACTATTCTGTGTTTAGTGAATGTCAGCCCGCGCACACCGAGTCTACGAGGCTCGTTGCCTTTCTTCTGTAGCTCAGCAAGTTAAGACGCCCAAGGCCACTGCTAAGTCATAGGTTTTTTGTCAGGGTAGCCTGAGCTAGAGAACTATAACTTCTCTGCTATTTGCCTCCTATCAGATATTCATAATTTTTCTAAGGTCATTAATTCGAAGTGAGAACACACTACCTGAGACAGAATCTGAACTCGGTTGGACGATTCCATTTTCTGTGCTGGTAAAACTGTTAAGCCACCAAAGTAATTCATCATATAGTAAAAAAAAAACTTATTCTCGCAAGATTACGCAATAAAATGACATTTCTTTCTTTTCTATTTGGTTGAGCGTGGACGTATCATTTAAGGTTTCCTTTTTCTATGGAGTTTCTTAAGTGCTAATAACCTTGGGAAAGGTATGAATCAACTTCTTCTCACCCTCAGCTATAGGTAAATAGCAGAACAGACTGGATCTATGGCCTTGGGTCTAGGAAAAGGAAAAATGTATGTAGCCCTGGCGAAGCACATACTATT